>JAODAL010014161.1:0-88439 GCA_025379985.1 Phyllomedusa bahiana
AATTTTCCGGTATAAAAGGGGAAATTTTGGGCAAAACCATTAAGCAATACTTTGAAATTAACGAGGGCACGGTTTCCTCTCTGTTGACGCTCTGGGAGGCCCACAAGGCAGTGCTGAGGGGTCATTGTATCTCCCTTGGATCAAAAATCAAGAAAGACAGACGTCTACAGAGAGAGACCCTTATAGCCCAACTCACCACATGGGAGAGAGCCCTGGCCCAGTGTCCATCCAGAACCCTTCTCAGGAAAATAGTAGCTACTAGAGCCCAACTAAGAGCATTAGGTATAAATCAGACCGAAAAATTGTTTCTATATTCCAGACAAAAGTACTACGAAAAAGGCAACAAGGCCCATTCCCTCTTAGCCAAACAACTTAGGGACGACACTTTTCAGAGAACCCCACATGCCCTACGTGACAGGGATGGCCACCTTTTACATAACCCGACGCACATAATGCAACTGTTTCATAAGTATTTCTCTGACCTCTATAACCTTCCAAATAACCTCCCTACAAGTCAAGCAGAGAAGGCTCAATGTTTGGATCAATTTCTTTCCTCTTGTCAATTACCACGTCTGTCCAGGGAAGCGGTAGAGTCACTCAATGAGGAGATAACTACCGAAGAACTAGAGGAGGTACTTAAACAGCTCCCTAATGGCAAATCACCAGGTCCAGATGGACTGACATACCTCTATTATCAAACTTTTAAAGAAGAACTGTTGCCTTTTCAGATACGACTATATAATGCAATATTGCAGGGGACTTCGGTCCCTTCCACCTTTTTGCACTCGAATATATCCCTGATACTGAAACCTGAGAAAGATCCTTTAGAGGTTGCCAACTATAGGCCGATTGCACTGCTGAATGCAGATTTGAAAATATTTACCAAGTTGTTAGCCAATAGATTGGCAACCTGGCTACCACAAATTATCCATAGGATCAGGTAGGGTTCGTGCAGAACAGACAGGGAGGAGATAACACTCACAGAGTTATCAATCTTGTCGATATAATTAATAAACGAGGTCAATCAGCACTAGAAGTTGTCCCGATGTGTATATAAAACGAATAATAATATGAGGGTAACGAAAAAAAAATATTAAATCAATAAAATCATGTTTATTTCTTTATTTTCGTTAGCCAAGGATCAATAGTATGGGTGCAACGAAAATAAAGAAATAAACATGATTTTATTGATTTAATATTTTTTTTCGTTACCCCCATATTATTATTCGTTTTATATACACATCGGTACAACTTCTGTAGTGTTACAATTTGATTTCGGCCATGTACAGTTTTATTTCAGATTGCATTAGAAAACCCATAGGAGCTTCGCTCGCTCTCCCATTGGTCCAAATAACGGCGCCTCTTTAACCTAGCCAATCACAGAGCGCGCTCAGAATTTCTTTTCCCCATAGAACTCTATGAGAAAGTAGCTCGCGCTCTGATTGGCTAAGCTGGACGAGCCCCCGCCGCTTCAACCAATCAGCTCGTTTCTGCATTTTTACTGTATTTTGAACTGTCCCGCCTTTGAATATGATTGGTCAATTATAATGGGACATTGTCGCTCCTATTCTGATTGGTCAATTCTCCTCCATAGGTTATAATGGGACATTGTCGCTCCTATTCTGATTGGCTGGTTTATGCCGACCAATGAGAATAGCTTAAACAATTTGAATTACTGTATTTCCCGGCAATTCTCTCTATTGCAATTCCCTATGTAGCGCCGGTCTCGGCAACAAACGCGTTGTTCGGGTTTTTAACTGCTTTATTTGTAAAGAAGGGTTCTGCTCTTTATCTGATAATGTTTTACACTTAATAAAAATGATTTTTTTATTAATACTTCATGCCGCACGGCGCTGAGAGCCGAGATTTCAGAGCGCCCATCTCTCCATAGACTATAATGGGAGAAGTAGCTCACGCTCTGATTGGCTGGGATATCCAAGCCACCGCTAGCTCAGCCAATCAGCTCTTTTCTGTCTTTTTACTGTATTTTGAACTGTCCCGCCTTTGATTTTGATTGGTCCAAACTTCTCCATAGGATATAATGGGACTTTGTCACTCCTATTCTGATTGGTTAATACTCCTTCATAGGTTAGAATGGGCCACTGTCGCTCCTATTCTGATTGGTCCAAACTTCTCCATAGGATATAATGGGTCTTTGTCGCTCCTATTCTGATTGGCTGGCTTCTGCCGACCAATGAGAATAGCTTAAACAATTTGAATTACTGTATTTCCCGGCAATTCTCTCTATTGCAATTCCCTATGTAGCGCCGCTCTCGGCGAAAAACGCGTTGTTCGGGTTTTTAACTGCTTTATTTGTAAAGAAGGGTTCGGCTCTTTATCTGATAATGTTTTACATTTAATAAAAATAATTTTTTTATTAATACTTCATGCCGCATGGCGCTGAGCGCCGAGATTTCAGAGCGCCCATCTCTCCATAGACTATAATGGGAGAAGTAGCTCGCGCTCTGATTGGCTGGGATAACAAAGACCCGCTAGCTCAGCCAATCAGCTCTTTTCTGTCTTTTTACTGTATGTTGAATTATCCCGCCGTGGATTCTGATTGGTCTAAACTTCTCTATAGACTAGAATGGGTCTTTGTCGCTCCTATTCTGATTGGTCAATAG
This sequence comes from Phyllomedusa bahiana, assembly GCA_025379985.1. Classification (NCBI taxonomy): domain Eukaryota; kingdom Metazoa; phylum Chordata; class Amphibia; order Anura; family Hylidae; genus Phyllomedusa; species Phyllomedusa bahiana. The sequence goes on from JAODAL010014161.1 coordinate 2,625, forward strand.
TTCTCCATAGGTTTTAATGGGTCTCTGTCGCTCCTATTCTGATTGGCTGAGCTAGCCAAGTCCCCGGTAGCTTAACCAATCAACTCTTCTCAGCATTTTTACTGTATTTTGAACTGTCCCGCCTTTGATTCTGATTGGTCAATCCTTCCCATAGGTTTTAATGGTTCACTGTAGCTCCTATTCTGATTGGCCGGTTTATGCCGACCAATGAGAATAGGTTTCAGAATTTGAATTACTGTATTTCCCGGCAATTTACAATATCATAATTCTTGATATTGCGCCGTTCTAGAGTTTAGGAAAGTGATTTTTTTTTAAAATTATGTTTATTTTTTACGTTCAGCTCTTTTCTGACACTTGTTTCCGCCTTTATAAAGGCGATTTTTTTCGGAATCATACTCCTGCTCACGGAGCGGAGCGCCGAGATTTCTGTAGCGATCTTCTGTATGTTTCCTCGCATGTTCCTATCCTGCTTTTCTTCGCCTCTGCCGGAGCATTTAGACCAAAATAAACCAGGTCTGCCTGTCGGAGCTGCCGAGCGCTGCACTGCGCCTCGCTTTGCCGACTCACCATCGTACCTGCCTTGGAGTTTTCGAGCGGGCCTCGTCCCGCCCCGGAACGCCTACCCCGCGCCCACACCGCGCCCACTGCCCGCCCCTTCATGCGAGGCGCAGCTGAAAGTGGCGAACGCTGCGCCTAACACCGCATCCCTGCGTCCGACAGTGGGATTCGGGCCGGGAGGCGCAGTATACGCCAAAAAAACAGGCGTAAAGCCCGATCATACATGTCGCCCATAGAGTGGCCAAGTCAGTATTGATGGCGGGTAAAAATGATGGCTGCTTAGCGGTCCCAGATGTTATTAAGTACTACTGGGCCACCCACCTGCGACGGATTCCTGCTTGGTCATCACATTATGCGTACTCGCGCTGGGTAGAGAGAGAAAAATTGTGGTTGCAGCCAATCCACCCTAACTCATTGCTATGGTCTCAATCCCCGGCTCCGATCTCGACCACTCTCTTGGGCCCAATGTCTCTCACGAGAGATATATGGCAAACCTGTAAGAGGAAATTCAACCTTTGCTCTGGAGCGTCGGCCGTGGTATCTTTCTTGTTTAACCCGCTGATGCCAAATGCTATGGGTAATAAACAGATGGAGCCGTGGTTTGAAAACAAATTATTCCGATTGGCAGATTTAATAGACTACATGACGTTAAAGTTGTTACCGTTTCAAGCCCTGAGAGACAAATATCACCTACCAATCAAATTGCATTACAATTACATGCAGATCAAACACTTCATGCAAAGCCTATTTCGCTCGGACATGGTCTACACTCCCACAGGATTTGAACGCCTATGCAAATCGACCGTTACGACGAAAGGGTTAATATTAGTGTTTCTCTTAAACAATTTTTATTTGCAAGACAAATTTACAAAGAATATGTCACACATTCCTAATAGTATCTAATTGACATCACATGAATACATACATCTTTGGATGATAGAAGTTTGAGAAATGTCCTTGTCTTACAATTTTTAAACTGTGAATCAAAAAATAAGGAAAAACATCTAATAAACTGAAATTAACAGAAATTTGAACATACTTTAGTCCTTCTTGGCTATTACTAAGGTCACTATTGCACTAATAGACAAACTCCACCTGATATATCCACTGGCCAAAATGGGGAAAATGGGGGAACAAAAAAAAAAATAAATCGTAAATCCCACATTACTTCTTCCAACCACTAGTCTTTAACTTCTAATTTTCCCAAGTTACCTGCAAGTTTCTCCTTTAGATAGTAAGAAGTATATTCAAAAGGTTTCATAATCTTGGTCAACTCCTGGTCGGTGAAGGCAAATTTCATAAAGTTCCTCCACTTTTTAACAAATTTTTTAATTGAGCCCTCTTTGGATCTTTCTGTATCCAATTTATCAAGGAAGAAAACTTCTCTTAAATGTTCAGAGAACCTCCCCCATATCTGGACTACTTTCTTGCAACCAGTGCCTTAAAATGCACTTTTTAGCTACCAAAAGGGTAATATGTAGACCTTTATTTCCAGACAGAAGTCCAGCTTCCTGACCATCCCCAGAGCTGACCTGAACATAATGGAAAATAGTTGCCAAAGGGTCTTCTTCTATCTGCAGCTTCCAAATTTTCTGTATTAACTCTCGTACATCTTTCCAGTATTGTTTTAATTTAGGACACCTCCATAATCCGTGTATTAGGTTCGCCTTATCCAAACCACATTTTGGGCATGCTTTAAGATAGTGTGAGGGAGCATTTTTGTATGGGATGTCAAAGGCGTAAATTGCTTTATGCGCAATTTTAAAACTCATCTCTCTCCAACTTTCATTAATGATAGAGGTTCGTACTCTGTCTAAACCTTTTTGGATTTTCCAAGATGCATCATTGTCTCCAAGTTCCTTGTTCCAGGAAGTGAAAATTGTATCTCTCTTCCCTTCAATTTCTTTATCTCTAAGTCTGCCATATAATTCAGCCAGAGATTTACCAGATGAACTTGAACCCAATAATTCATCAAATTTATCATTCTGCTGTTGCTATATCTAAAACTTGGGTTTTACAAAAGTGTTTGATTTGCAAGTATTGGAAATATTGTCTATCTGGTAGCTCATACTTTTCCTTAATTTCTTGCCATGTGAGAAAACGCTTCTCTTTATCATGAAATAGATCTTTTAATTTATTTATATTCTTTTCTTTCCATATATTAAAAAGTTTATTTTCTCTTCTGGTGTGAACTCGGTAACTCCCATATATCTATATATTTTGATAAATATATTGGCAGATGAAACATTTTTCTGATTATTTTCCAAGTACAGATCGTATCTCTCAATACTACACTGCCTTTAATATCTACTGGAAGATTTTTATAAGGTGTATGTAATAAAGACTTAATCTTCCAAGGATACGCTAATTGTTTTTCTAACATTAAGTTAGAAAAATTACTTGAATCCCAAATCCAGTCCCTAACGTGTCTTACCAACGCTGCTATATTATAACCTCTAATATTTGGCATTTGAAGTCCACCCAAATGCTTTGGCATAACTAGTTTATCATATGCCACTCTGGGTCTTTTTTTATTCCAGAGAAAACCTATGAAAGCTGTACGTAGCTTCTTAATATCTTTGTGTTTCAACAAAATTGGCAAGTTCTGGATTGGATACAATAACCTCGCAAAACTTACCATTTTTATTAAGTGTGCCCTACCAAAAAGAGAAAGTGGAAGATTTTGCCACCTATCTAATTCCTGGAGAATCTTGTGAAACAGGGGATCATAATTTAGATTATACAGTTGTGAAGACTTTTTTCCAATTTTAATACCTAAATATGTTATATGCGAATTAACAATTTCTACCTGAGTCTTAGTTCTAAGTGTCTTTTCTAAATGACCTGGGAGTAGTTGACTTTTTGAAATTAATTTTGTAACCAGAGATTTTGCCCACTTCACTCAGTTTATCTATAACTTTCTGTAAATGTTGCTCTGGAGACTCCAAAAAAATCAGCATGTCATCTGCAAAACAACATAATTTCACTCTTTCATCCCCAACTTTTATTCCAGTGTATAAGTTTCCTTTTAGCAACAGTTTGTATATAAGGGTTCAAGAGTTGTGTTAAACAAAAGGGGAGACATAGGGCATGTCATGTGCCTTTTGTTAGGTGAATTGTATCTGATAAAAAGCTTGGGGTGTGTATCTTAGCCTGAGGATTATGATAAATTGCTCCAATAAAACTTCTGAAATCTCCTTTAATACCTAGCTTATCCAAAACTGAATTTAGCCATTTCCATTTTACCATATCAAAAGCTTTTTCTGCATCGACAGCCAGCAAAGCCGCTGAGGATTTAGACCCTTCCCTTTCTATTGCATCTTGTACTGTGATAACCTTTCGTATGTTCGCCACCGCCGACCTTCCCTTGATAAATCCACACTGGTTTGGTCCTATCAATTTGGCAGATAAATTGATAGTCTGTTGGCCATAATTTGAGACAATTTTGACATCCTGATTTATCAGTGATATTGGGCGGTAACAACCTGGCAACAATGGGTCTTTACCTGGTTTTTGAAGAACTTTAATATGGGCTGTATTCCCGGATATCATTACCGTTTTTGTGGCTATAATTTGTTTAAAAACCTCACTTAGAGTTGGGGTAATTACATCTACCAATAGACCATAAAATTCCCCGGGGTACCCATCTGGGCCAGGTGCCTTTCCCTTTTGTAACTTCTTAATTGTACTAAGTATTTCTTCTTCTGAAATCGGGGCATTCAAAAATCCTCTCTCTTCCTCGGTCAGGGTAGGTAATGAGATACTCCCCAAAAACGTGTCATCATCTAAATCCAATTCTTGTTCTTCTTCATAAAGCTTTGCATAGTAATTTTTAAGAATAGTATTAATTAATTTGGGATCTTTTTTATTACTCCTTTTTTATCATACATCCCTTGGATTAGTGTTCTTTTAGACTTTCCCCTAGCAAGTTTGGCCAGCAATTTACCTGCCTTATTACCGAATTTAAATAGATCTAGTTTATATTGATCATTATACATAGATTCCAATTTCGTTTGCCATTGTACAAATTCACTTTTTGCTTTCTGCCACTCTTTAATATTAGTGTTGAGCGATTACGTGGGCTATCGACATCGGTCGATGGTCGATAGTCGGCCATCATCGACAAGATATTCGATGATAGATGATCGCCGATGACAATTAAAGTCTATGGGAGAGCAACAACACCTTCATTCTTACACCCAAACAGGGCTGGAGAAGCTGGAATTAAAATCCACAACAGTCAAATGGATACGTGCTACATCTTAGGCAACACACTTAGGTTATAAAAGCCACAGAAAAAAAATCCCAGACCATTCACTATCCCTGTCTTGTACCACAGCATGATCCTTAAACCTGCATGACTCACGAATTAAAAAGTGCCAGAAGGCAGTATTATTTGAACCATCATTTTAGTTGAACTGGACATTGAATATCCCTGTCCTGGAATGCAGCATGAGCCCCAAACCTGCATGAACCCAGATTAAAAAGTGCCAGAAAAAGGAGTCTTTCAACCACCATTTTAGTTTCACTGGACATTGACTATACCTGTCCTGGGCCACAGCATGAGCCCCAAACCTGCATGACCCCCACGATTAAAAGTGCCGGAAAAAGAAGTCTTTCAACCACCATTTTACGTTTCACTGGACATAGACTATCCCTGTCCTGACCACGCATGAGCCCCAAACCTGCATGACCCCAGATTTAAAAAGTGCCAGAAAAAGGAGTCTTTCAACCACCATTTTAGTTTCACTGGACATTGATCATACCTGTCCTGGGCCACAGCAGCTCTTATGACCCCAAAGCCTGCATGACCCCCAGTATATAAAATGCCGAAAAAAGAATGTCTTTACATACCACCATTTTAGTTTTCACTGGAACATAGACTATCCCTCTCCCTGAGCCACAGCATGATCCCAAACCTACATGACGCCAGATTAAAAAGTGCCGGAAAAAGGAGTCTTTCAACCACCATTTTAGTTTCACTGGACATAGACTATACCTGTCCTGGGCGACAGCATGACTCCTAAACCTGTTTGACCCCCAAATTAAAAAGTTCCGGGAAAAGGAGTCTTTCAACCACCATTTTAGTTTCACTAGACATTGACTATACCTGTCCTGGGCCACAGCATGAGCCCCAAACCTGCATGACCCCCACATTTAAAAAGTGCCGGAAAAAGGAGTCTTTCAACCACCATTTTAGTTGAACTGGACATTGACTATACCTGTCCTGGTACTCAGCATGAGCCCCAAACCTGCATGACCCCCACATTTAAAAAGTGCCGAAAAAGAGTCTTTTCAAACCACCATTTAGTTTGAACTGGACATTGATCATACCTGTCCTGGGCCACAGCATGACTCTTAAACCTGTTTGATCCACAGATCACAAAGTGGCACTATGATATTTTGTACAGTGACTGTCATTTAGTATATTTTTTGGTAACTGACATTTGTTTACAGAATTTATTTAGGAAAGTTTTATTTATAGTTTTACATTATTATCATTTTGCTTTTTTTTAAGTGTGATAACATACAACATGCAGCCCTCCCTGCAGTTTTTAAAGGTGTTTTTTACACGTGTAGATTTGTTAATTCGTCCGCACACCCCATAAGTAATAAAAATGTCCTAATCATCCCCAAAACACTTCTTAGTTGAGAAGACATTTGCCCTCCTGGCTTCTGAGAGTGATTCAGCCAATCAATTCAATGGTTTCATTTTTTCCTCCAAATCCTTCTTCAGTGATTAGGGACAGACACCCCTGGAGATCAAATGATGCGACCCCATAGTGACTCCAGCCCCAGAAAATTTTAAGCCTCAAATTGTGCAATTTGTGTCCAGCCCTGGAGCCCTTTTTAACACTACTTAACCTCACAGAAATCACCTTTTTCAAAATCTGAGGTGGCTCTATCAACACAGCTGGCCTGCGCCAAAGTGAAAAAAACACATATCTGAAATGTATACGATATTAAAAGGTATTTTTGGCACTTTCAATCACCTGTGGTGACTACAAAATTGCTGTATTCAAATTTCAACTGCAAAGTAGCTCTATCAACAAAGCTGTACTGCGCCAAAGTGAAAAAACACTATCTGAAATGTATTCGAAATAAAGTATTTTTTGGCACCTATCAATTTCACCCGTGGCTTGACTACAAAATTGCTGATTCAAATTTAACTGCAAATAGATGCTCATCAACAAAGCTGGCCTGCGCCAAAGTGAAAAAACACTATCTGAAATGTATTCGGATAATAAAGGTATTTTTGGCACCTTCAATTCCCTGTAGGGACTACAAAATTGCTGTATTCACATTTAATGCAAGTGCTCATAACAAAGCTGTACTGCGCCAAAGTGAAAAAACACGTATCTGAAATGTATTCGGATAATAAAAGGTATTTTTGGCACCTATCAACCTGTGCTGACTACAAAATTGCTGGATTCTAATTTAACTGCAAGGTGGCTATATCAACAAAGCTGGAATAGGCAAAATTGAAAAAGAACACCTATCTGAAATGTATACTGATAATAAAATAGGAGTTTTGCACCTAACAAAGAGACCTGCAGTTACTAGAAAAGATGTGTATCCTAATATAAGTTCAGGCTGCCCAATATTCAGGAAATATTTCAATAGAAAACTGTTAATAATAAAGCTATTGCAGTGCAATGTCTACACTAAGTCTTGGTGAACTATATCCAGTATTCTTTATAGAACTTGTCTGTGTTCGCCCGCGGCCCCCCCCCCCCGCTCCCCTCCGTGACTTTACAGCGGTAGATGCTCCTTTAAAATTCTCTACCTTACTACATAAAATCTTCCAATCTCTGATATAACTAAGTTGTAAGGATCACAGCTAACAGTAGAGCTTTCTCTGTGAAGAAATAGAATAATTTCGCTGAGCTGTTTGGACACAGGCAGAGCGCACGTCCTACTGCTATGAGACGCTGAGAGACATTGACCATGAACAGGAAGGGCTGTTCTATGTAAAACGAGGTCATGTGATTTTTCCAGCCAATCGCAACATACACATCCCAGTCATGACGTCGCACACACATCTCAACCTGCTGATTTGCTGGCCACCAAAATGACAGGAAGCGCCGAAAATGGCGCAATATTAATAGATGATGCACAGATTTTAACCTAAATTATCACATGATCTAAAAATTTAGATCAACATAAAAACTGTGCCGATTTCAACTTTGTCGATAATAATCGCTCAACACTAATTAATATCTGACATCTACAACTTGCTAAGATGTCCTGATCCTCAAACCCCAGTCATACATAGATATATGACCACATGGAATAATTACCTAGGTAGATCGATAGATTTAGATACTTGGAAACTTATATGGAGATATGCAAATAAGACATCAATCTGTAGTATATATAAAGAAAATATTTATAAACTTATGCTTCTATGGTATCACACCCCTGAGGTCTTGCACAAATTGAATCCGGTAATCCCTGACACGTGTTGGAGATGCGGAGCATCACAGGGACATATCTATCATATATTCTGGACCTGCCCCGGGATACAGATTTTCTGGAGACGGGTGAGGAGACTGATCCATGAGGTTACAGGGATTAACGCGCCTAATGACCCATTATTAAGCTTATTTAACATTTTCCCTCAACCCATGAACCAGAGCACTAGGGGGCTAATTATCCAGATGCTTACAGCAGCACTTTGTTTAATAGCCGCTAACTGGAAATCAGTGACACCCCCATCGACCTCAGAATTAATAAACAGAATTAAACATGTTAGAACAATGGAGTACCTCACGGCGTCAATGAGCAATACTTTAGAAAGGTTTGATGCAGTATGGCTCTTATGGGACAATTATGTTATATCTCAGGACTCTCTCCCGAACATTTGAAAGGATTCTATATAGATGTCAGACGGATTTAACCTAGACAACTCATCCCCCTCCCCTTCCTACCCTTCGTGTCTTGTCTTGTTTCTTGTATGTATATGTTAGTATTGAGTTAAGTATTCTTTTTAGAGACACTAATTAATCAGACAATGTTTTTTAAGTTTTGATTTATTAGTATGCATATCGAGTTGCTCTTCATGCCAGTTTTTCAATGATATGCAAGTTAAACTGCAACCTTTACAATAATAATAGCTATATGGCATAACGAGATTACATGACAAATTCATGTTTGTTTCATAGATTTGACTATTGTATCATTATTCATATAATACCTTTATTGAATGTAAACTCTTGATTTGAAAAAACGATTAATGTAATATATGTTATATTGCATTGAAAATCTTCAATAAAAAACACAATTTAAAAAAAAAAAAAATACCACCTCACAGCTACCACAGAAGTAGACCATCACATTGGATCATCCGCCTTCTGACAGTAACTTGGCTCTTCCGAGTATCCTTGGTGCATTGGATATAGGGGTAATAGTCAGATGGAATTAGAGTCAGTTTTGTGGTGATGAAAAACACCACTGGCTGACACCAAGCCCCAGCGATAATAATGGAGAGGTGTCCAATACTGGAACACTGGAAAAAATAATAAAAAATCCCAGACAGAAACTACAAAAAAAACAATTTTTTAAAATTTAAATGGCGATGAAAAAGGAAAGCAAATTAATCCAGTCAGACAAGATGTCACCTATGAGTCTGTAACTGGACTAATATATCTGCTCAGTGCTTGAGTACAACTGGCATTCACCCCTATAAGGTCATTGTATTGTGGGAATATTGGTAGTAGTGTAAATTTTAGTTTATTTTCTGGAACAGTATGGCGGTATTTTCTAGTCACTATGTGGTGGTGATATGAGATCATAGTGTGGCGGTATTATTCAGTTACTATATGTTGGTGATATGTGGTGATGATGTGGAAACACTACAAAAACATGTTAGTACTAAACTCCATTCCTGCACCCCCTACATGATAGCACTAAACTCAATTCCTGGCACCCTCTGATGGTCATGGTCGTGACTGATCTTTTGAAGGTGCAAGGGACTGAGTTCAGGCCGCATTATATGATCCTGGGGAGTAAAAGCCACAGCCGTACCATAATCTCTGAGGGGTTTGGTCCCCTGTCTACTCCCAGGAAATTGTGCCTTTTTTATGTTGTGGTTTTTACCCCCTCTCCTGCCCCTTCCTCCGCATTTGTGTCCTGTGGCCTTGTGCCAACATAAAATACAACACTCACTATTGGGTGGTATTATTCTGTCACTATGTTGTGGTAATATCTGGTCATGATGTGGTGGTATTATTCAGTCACTATGTGGTGGTGATATGTGGCCATGGTGTTGTGATATTATTCAGTCACTATGTGGTGGGGTATGTGGTCATAATGCTGTGGTATTATTCAGTCACTATGTGGTGATGATACATGGTAATGGTGTTGTGAAGATGTAATGTTGTCATGGTGTGACGGCATTATTCAGTCTGTATGTGGTGGTGAAATGTGGTCATGATGTGGTATTATTCAGTCGCTATGTGGTGGTGATATGTGGGATGGTGTGATGGTGATATGTGGTCATAATGTGGTGATATTATTCAGTGACTATATGGTGGTGATATGTGGTCATGGTTAGTCAGTATTATTCAGTCACTATGTGGTGGTGATATGTGGTCATGGTGTTGCAGTATTATTCAGTCACTATGTGATGGTGACATGTGGTCATGATGTGGTGGTATTATTTGATATTTGTATACCGTATCATTGATAATTTTGTTCTTTGTTTGGTCAATAAAAATTCAGCGATATTTGTTCCTTGTATAGTGGTATTATGTTGTCTCTGTATGACCATTATTTACAGGTGAATACATCTTTAGAGACAAGCAAACATCACTGTTGTGTTGCCGCTAGTCTGCTGGAGGAAGCTAGTTTTGATTGGTTGTGCTTGAGAGTGGCCATAGGTGTGTCCTGGTGTGATGTCATCCTCCGGTGGGCCAGTCCGACACTACTGATATTTATAGCCTGTTCTAAACGTAGGCCATCAATTTTGTAGTTCTTGAGAACCACTGTATTACTTATTGGGAAAAGGTTGTGAAATACTCATCCAACAAATACACAAATAAACTGTTGTCTTACGTGTGGAAATTTACTTTTTTAACATTATGGAAAGGAATAGAACACAAGAAATAGAAGATGTGTTTTTATATCTGCATTTGCATTACCTGATTAGACATTTTCATTTCCTGTTGGCTACAATCAGTAGGACTGATAAATATGTAAATTAGAGGCATTCAAGGACAGTACTGTAGGTGGATTGGTACCACATTCAGTCAGTGCTGTTGTAATAGAAATCCTTGTCTTGTGACTTACAGAGTACACTGCTATGGCAATTAATTCATGTACCTAGTATGTCTACACATGTGGATGCCTGGGATCAGGGCTGTATTTATAGGTCGTGCTGCCCTAGGCACTAAACCCTAATACGCCCCCATTAATCAATTAGATTACCACGCCCTTTTCATATTATGCCACACCCCTTTACAAAAGCCACGCCCACTACCACCATGTAATGGTTCACGAAGAAAGTTATCTGAAGGGTTTGCCATCACCCAGCTGTCCTAGATGTTGGAGAACCTATTCAGCATACAGGATAGACTGGAGATGCCGCCACACCATGCCTACACCTAAACCATTAGACTTCAACCAATAAAAGCCACACTGCAGCTTAAAGGGAATATGTCACCAATATTTTATTTTATTTATTAAATCAAGACCCTGATACATATTCTTTTCTTCTTCGACATTTTTATTTTCTGATTGTAGATTTCTTAGTTTGGTCACCTGTATATGATTATTATCTATGACAGACATTCTCACCCAGAGCAACAAATCAGACTTCATTTTCCCAGAATGTTCTAAGAAATGAAGGCGGTGATAGGGGAGAAAGGGGAGGGCAGGGAAGACACTGGGGCTCCTTGTCTTCACAGTGGACATGTCTCATAGATAGATGGAAGGTCTAATAAGATTATATAGGTGAGATGGCCAGGTGGTCATACAGCATAACAGCCTAAGGGTGCTCTCACACAGTGCCTTTTTGATGCTTTTTTTAATGTGTTTTTTGTGCAGAAAGGCACGGTGATTAATACTGTACATTGCTGTACAAAAATCGTGATTTTACCGCAAGTTTTGTGCAGTAATGTACAGCATCAATTGTTGTGCCGACCTGCTGGTGAGCTGGTGAGTAAGTGCTTTCTTATTTTTTTTTTTTTTAATATTAATGAATCCTGTCCTGCCTGTATATAGCCCCTACCTACCTACCTGCCTGTATATAGCCCCTACCTACCTGCCTGTATATAGCCCCTACCTACCTGCCTGCCTGTATATAGCCCTACCTACCTGCCTGCCTGTATATAGCCCCTACCTACCTGCCTGTATATAGCCCTACCTACCTGCCTGCCTGTATATAGCCCCTACCTACCTGCCTGTATATAGCCCTACCTACCTGCCTGCCTGTATATAGCCCTACCTGCCTGCCTATAGCCCTACCTGCCTGCCTGTATATAGCCCTACCTACCTGCCTGTATATGGCCCCTACCTACCTGCCTGTATATAGCCCTACCTGCCTGCCTGTATATGGCCCCTACCTACCTGCCTGTTACCTGTATATAGCCCTACCTGCCTGCCTGTATATAGCCCTACCTACCTGCCTGCCTGTATATAGCCCCTACCTACCTGCCTGCCTGTATATAGCCCTACCTGCCTGCCTGTATATAGCCCTACCTACCTGCCTGCCTGCCTGTATATAGCCCCTACCTGCCTGCCTGTATATAGCCCTCCCTACCTGCCTGCCTGTATATAGCCCTACCTGCCTGCCTGTATATAGCCCTACCTGCCTGCTTGTATATAGCCCCACCCTGCATGCCTATATGTAGCCCCTATGGCCATCCCAAAGCCCTGTCTGCCTATATATAGTCCCTATAGCTTGCTCTATGCCCTGCCTGCCTGTATGGGCCCCCTATAGCCTACCCTAAGGCCTGCCTGCCTACATATATGGCCCTATAGCTACCTAAACCCTACCTTCCTACCTATATGGCCCCTATACCCTGCCTGCCTGTCTATATGGGGCCCTATACCTAAACCCTGCTTAACTGCCCTTATGGGGCCCTATAGCTTCATAAACACTGCCTATGTGGGGACCCTATTGCCTACCTAAACCTGGCCTATCTGGGGCTCTCTATAGCCTATGTAAACCCTGCCTGCCTAAATGGACCCCATATAGCAAGGAGGGCAGGGAGTGAGATCTTGGAAAGTGAGGCTTCTAAGATATTTGTGTCTTAATCTGCAGGGACAAGTGGCTGGGAAATGTCATGATGCCGGTCTGGACGGATGCAGAACAAAAGGGAAAGTCAACGACTTATCAGAGACGTCACCTGTGAGTTACAAGATGTAACTGCACTTTTATTTTTTATGTCTGCAGAGCCTGTGTAAACTGTTATCTACAACTATATAGCCACTGTATGGTGGTAATATACAGTCTGCAGTGCCTGTGTACACTGGTATATACCACTATATGGTCACTATATGGTGGTACTATTGGTAGCGGTTTGGTAGCAGTATGATAGTGAGAAGTATGGTGAGGTTATTTGCTCCTTGTATTATCTACATTATCGAACTGCATGTTCTGGTAAATGTTCGTGGTCGGGGAGGCGGGCGAGGGGACGAGGGAAAATGGGCAGGGGGGCCCCATCCAAAAGTTTTCTAACTAGTTTCTCTAGTTACGCCCCTGACAGCTCCATATTGTCTGATACCTCCTATTATATGACAGTGTCACACAGCTCCATATAGTCTGGCACCCATCCTCCCACCATTCCTAACACCTCTCACTCATGTTTCACCTGCCTCCACTCCCCACTCATGTTTCACCTGCCTCCACTCCCCACTCATGTTTCACCTGCCTCCACTCCCCACTCACGTTTCACCTGCCTCCAGCCCCCACTCACGTTTCACCTGCCTCCAGCCCCCACTCACATTTCACCTGCCTCCAGCCCCCACTCATGTTTCACCTGCCTCCAGCCCCCACTCACGTTTCACCTGCCTCCAGCCCCCACTCACGTTTCACCTGCCTCCACTCCCCACTCACGTTTCACCTGCCTCCACTCCCCACTCACGTTTCACCTGCCTCCAGCCCCCACTCACGTTTCACCTGCCTCCAGCCCCACTCACGTTTCACCTGCCTCCAGTCCCCACTCACATATCACCTGCCTCCACTCCGCACTCATGTTTCACCTGCCTCCACTCCCCACTCATGTTTCACCTGCCTCCAACCCCCCCTCCCCCGAATCACCTACCTGTCCTGAAGAGTGGGAGGCCTCGGTCTTCTGCTCTTCGGCACCATCCGTGTGGTGCTGAGAGGAGTGGGATGGGCGCGCTGCTCCTCTCTCTTTCCGGCAGATTCCGCCCTTCAGTGGCCGGTGCGTGCTGTTAAGGAGAGTGGGAGGAGCAGCGCTGCCCCCTCCTTTCCCAGCAGCGCACCGCGCCACTGAGGAGACAGACAGCTTCAGCGCAGCTTGCTGATGCTGTCTGTCATAACAACGGAGCGCCGGAAGCAGTATGTCCCTACCGGCACCCCGTTGTCCGCTGTCACTCTGCTGTCCAATTGGAAAAGCTGATACGGGACCGCCGCATGAGCTACGATGCCCCCGCCCCGCCTCCCCCCGGGCTCCGCCGCCGCACAACTCACCTAGATTACGCTCCCTGGCGTGGTTTACACCATCACTTGCGGTGGTCCAGCGGATCCACTACCCAATCCTTACAGTAAGATCCAAGTAAGGATCCCCGCCCAAAGGGGCCTCTGGGCCAGCAAAAGCGGGTCTTACGATAATTTTTGCCCCAAACCAAACGCAGCAAATCTCAAAACAGGGACGCAATTTTTGGGCCCGCTCCCCCCATGATCGTTTTGTCCTTGCTCCCAGAAAAGTCCCCCGCCTCCGTCGTGGGCCCTCTACACCCCCGCTGGTTTTCCCTTTTGGGGGGGGGCCAAACCCTGGGACCCAAGCTTTTCGGCTTTTCCCTTTTAAACCCCCAGCTTTTTTTGGGGATCCCCAAACTCTGCCGGGGTTTTTTTACCCCGTCTCCCATGCATGTGGAATGATGGAGGATCAGTTTTTCCCCCAAGGGGAGGTTAAAGGGGGCCTTGTGGGAAATCCCGCTTCCGGGAAGGGTCTGCTTGGGGGGAAACCCCCCCCTGGGACAGGGAAAGACCCCCGTTACCGGGGATCTACAGACCCTTTTTCCCCGGAATTCCCCAAGTCTTCGAGGGGCCGGGGGCGGATCCTCGCCCCGAGGGCCGGCTTTTTGGGGCCCTTTTCAGGGGGAATTTGTTTTGTTGGGGGGAAAATATGCGGTTCCCAATTTCGTACCCTGGCTTCGGGGCTGACTTTAAAAGATGCCGCCCCTTCGCCACTTTCCCAAAAAAGGGGCTTTCCCGGGGGGGGGGGGGGGGGGGGGAAAGGGGGGGGGGGGGAAAAGAGCTTTGGGGAGCAAGGGAAAAACCTCCCGTTTCCCCCCTGAGCGAATTAAATCACCCTAGCCCCCCGCATCAATTTTAAAGGGTTTGTGAGAGGCAGGAAAAAGCCCCCCCAAGAGAAGACTCGGGACCCCCCCCGTCGGCTGTTTTTTCCTGGGGTCCGGAAATTTAAACCCTTTTTGCAAATTTTCACCCCCCAAAGCCTCCGATTGGAACCCATGCAAGTGGCCGGGGCCCCCTTTTATTTGGAGCAAGACTGACCCCCCGTTTTGGGAAAAAACCTATGTCTCAACGCGCCCGGCCCCGGGCCTTTTTTCCCCAAAGGGCCCCTAGTCCCCGCGTCCGGGAAAACCTCACACCTTTGGTGCCCCCAGGGGAGGATCCCTAGGTGCTGTTTCCTCCTCTCCACGTTTGATGAAATTCCCTGGAAAAGGGGACACTGCGTGGTTTTATCTTCCGGAGTTCTGCCCCTGGCTCTGGTCGCCGGGAACTTCATCCATGCCTCCTTGGGAAAAAAAATACCGCGTTTCCAGTATCCGTCTGGGGAAAAACCTCTTGGGTTTTTTCTTTGGTCAGTGGGGGGGGGGCTCCTTTAGTGACCCCAATTTTTGTACCCAAAACCCCGGGGGGGACCCTCCGTGTAGGGGGGGCTAAAATAAAAGGGGAAGATCAATTCCACGTTCTGTCTCATTTTTTTTTTCGGCGATTCTTTTGGGGGTTCCCTGGGGTTTCAAAAGTCCCTTTCCCTTATGCCCCACTGGAAGACAGTCAGGGCCTGGGGTTTGGGGGCCGGAATGCCCGAAAAATCTGTTTGGAGGTTCCCAAAGCCCGTTTTCCTACCCCTTCTCCACCGCCCCGGCCAAGCCTTTGCCGGGGCCTGCCTGTAGGGGTTTTCCCGGATTTTGGGGAGTATTATCTGAGAAGGGGCCGAAAACGCTGCCGCCACATCGGGGCCTTTCCCACTGCCCAATTTTACCCCTCCCTGGAACCATCCCCCCGGGGAAAGGGGCTATCCGCTGTTCCCCTGGGGCCGGGGACTCCCGGCCATGTCGGCCAAAATACAAAGAAAAAATTCAGAAAAGGGTTTATCCATAAATCCTCTTCCCCAGCCGGAGCCGGGGGTTTTTTTTTTTGCAGAAAAAAGTTTAGTCCCGTGTTTTTGGGCTACAGGGTCTAAACAAAAATTTTCCGTGAAAAACCCTAACCCCCCCCCCATTTATCGCGGAAAATTTTTTGACCGCCTCAGGGGCTAAGGGGGGTTTTTCCAAATTGGACCTGCGGGGGAGCCCATAACCTACGAATTGGGAGGGGGACGAGTGGAAGACACTTTTTAATACCGAATGGACATTTCGGAAATTCGTGATGCCCTTTGGGCTCTGTAACGGCCCCCAGCCCGTGTTCCCAAAAATCCTGATTTTTTTCCCTGATCTTTTTTTAAAAATCCATTTTCCCCCCGGAAACACAAATGCACCAGGTTTTGCAAATGTTTCCCCAAAACTGGAGAAATGTTTAAATTTCCCCCCGACCAGCCCAAACCTTTTTCCCCGGGTACATAGTTGGGGTTTAAAGGGGCCCCCAAAATGGACCCCGCAAAACTCTCTGCGGGTTTCAAAAATGGCCCCCTTTCCGTGGCCTTTGTTTCGATTCAGGGGCTTCCTGGGCTTTGTAAAATATTACCCAACCCAATTTTTTCCCCACTTCTCCACCTTGGGGGCTTTCCTTTTTTGGCCCCACCAGAAGAATGCAACCCCAGATTTGGCCTCCGGAGGCTGAAAAGGGATTTTTTTTTGATCTATAACCCCGCCTTTTCCTCCAAACCCGTTTTTGGTCCGGCCCGATCCCCAAAAAGCCGTTTCTCCTTGGAGGTGGATGCCTCTTTTGTGGGGGCAGGGGCGGTCCTCCAAAAAAGGGGAAAAAACCCCCAAAAGGGAAGATTCTTTACATGTGGATTTTTTCCAAGGAACTTTTTGCCCGTGGAAACGGAACTTTGCCATTGGGGATCGGGAAACCTAGGCTATCAAGTTAGCCCTGGAGGAAAAAGGCGAACCCTTTGGGGGAGGGGGCTTGTCCCCAAATTTACTCTTTAACGGATCACAAAAAAAATTTTCTGTTCTTCCCAAAGGGGGCCCAGCGTCTAAACCCCCGCCAAGCCCCGGGGGTTTTCTCTTTTTCCACGTTTTGACTTTGATTCACCCTTTCCCGGGCCCGCTGAGAAAAACGTCAAGGCGGGGGTGCCCTCCCCCCGTGCCCCGGATGTTTGGGCGGTGAAGAACCCCCTGTCAAAAGCACAACTTTTTTCCTGAAAAGGTTGGGTTTTACGTGGCTCCCGCAGATCTCCAAAACATTTCCCCATGGGCAAAAACTTAAAGGCCCCCGCAATTTAGGGAAAAAAGATTCTGGGGTTTGGGGGGATAGCTCCCCCTTGGTGGCCATCCCCGGGGCACGGGAATTTTCCTAGCTCTGATCTCACGGCACAAATGGGGGCCCACTCTGGCACAAGATGTCAAGGACTTCACTCTCTCCTGTTTTACATGTGCTCGAACAAGGTCCCACGCCACAGGCCCACAGGTCTCTTACATCCACTGCCCGTGCCAGAAATCCCTTGGACACACATAGCCATGGATTTCATCACGCACCTACTGGTTTCTTCTGGAAATTCTGTCATCTGGTTGTTTACGGACCGGTTCTCAAAGATGTCCCACTTTGTACCTCTTCCCGGGCTGCCGTCTGCTCCACAATTGGCCAGTCATTTCTTCCATCATATTTTTCGGCTACATGGGTTAACTTCACACATTGTCTCCGATTGTGGTGTTCAATTTGTATCCCGATTTTGGCATGTGCTATGCTCCTGTCTGCAAGTCAAGTTGGACTTTTCTTCGGCTTATCACCCTCAGTCCAATGGGCAGGTGGAGAGGGTGAACCAGATTCTGGGAGAATACCTGCGTCATTTTGTATCCGGACGTCAGGACAACTGGGCCGAGCTGCTCGTTCTCTTATAACCATCATGACTCGGATGCAGCCGCCGTCTCTCCATTTTTTGTGGTCTATGGCCACAAAGCCGTAGCCGATTCCGCTGACATCTTCGAAGTAAAGGACATCTTGGCCATGAAAACGGTCAGAGGGAAGCGGTTCTTCCTCGTGGATTGGAAGGGCTTTGGACCCGAGAGAGCCAGAATCAAATATCCTGAATCATAAATCTCTTTCCGCAGATTTCTGCAGCCTAAAAAGGAGGGGAGGCCTAAGGGGGGGGGTACTGTAATGGGTCGCGGGCGCCCGGCGGGGATGGGTGGCGCTGCGGGCCGTGCTGCTGGCCGTGGTCGCACCCGTCCCATCCACTCACCTGACCTCGCTCCTGTTCTGCTCTCTTCCCCTGTCGGCCAGAATGCGTGTGCGCGCCCCCTAGTGCACGCGCTTGTTCATGTAAATTTAAAGGGACAGTGCGCCGGTAATTGGTTAACTGCCGGGCGCTGACCCTATATAGTTTTGGGATCCACGTCACTTCCCTGCTGGATCTTTGTTGCCTCCGTGCCCTAGAGAAAGCGTTCCTTAGTATTTACTGTCTTGCCGTGTTTTCTAACCTCTGCCTATGTTTATCGACTCTGAACCTCTGCCGCCTGCCCCGACCTTGCTGACTGTCCCCGACTACGCCTACGCCTCACGATTCTGTACCACGCTCACCCTTGGCCACCACCACAACCAAGTAGCGTCAGGTGTAGCGACCTGGTAGACTCCCGCCGCAGCATGTCCATCCCACTTTTCAGCGGGCTCTGGTGAAAACCGGGACCTACTTAGATTCCACTCCCTGGCGTGGCTTACACCATCGCTTGTGGTGGTCCAGCGGATCCACTACCAAGTCCGTTATACATACCTAGCTACCTACTAGGGGGCTTTATATACCTACCTACTAAAGGAGGCCTATATACCTACATAACTTCTAGGGGGCTATATACCTACCTTCGTACTTGTGAAACCCTATATACCAAGCTATCTACTGGGGAACCCTATGTACCTTACATATTGATGGGCCTCTTTAAACTTACCTACTAGGGGACATTATATACCGGCCTGCTGGGGTAACCCTATATACCTATACCCTATATATACCTATAACCTATATATACCTATACCCTATATATACCTATACCATATATATATATATATTATATATATATATAATATTATATATATATATATATATAGCTATTGGGGGGCCCTAAATACCTATCTACTGGGGGAACTCTATAAACCTCCCCACTAAATGTAGTCTATACACCTAACTACCTACTGCTATGGTCTATATGGATAACAAATGGAGGACCATATACCTCCCTACCTATTGTGGAGACTTTTATACTTATCTACCTACTGAGGAGGCATTTATACATACCTATCTACTGGGGGCCCATATACCTACCTACAAGAAGAGACCCTACATACCTAACTAACTGCTGGGGGCTTCATTTATACCTACCATACATACCTTTCTACTTACTAGAGGAGCCCTATGTTCCTACCTACCTACTGGGGGGCCTATATACCTACATACTAGGGAGGCCTATGTACCTACCTACCTACATACTGGGGGGACTCTATACACCTGTCTACTGGGGAGCCTTATATACCTGCTTATTTGAGGGTGGCCTTTATATCTGCCTACTGGAGGGGCCATATATATTTACATATTGGGGGCCAATGTACCTACCTACTGGAGGAGCTTTATATACCAACTACTTACTGGGGGACCCTATATACCAGCCTATCTAATGTGGGACACTATGTACCTACCTATAGGAGGGCCGTATATACCTATATACACTTCATTAGCTACAGACAAAACCGCAGACAAAAGCCGGCCCCCTAAGTGCAAAAAAAAAGACAAAATACAGTGCCCTGTGAACGCACCATTAAGGTATGTGGTTAGCAGTTAATTCTAAAGTGAAATTCTTTTTCTTGAATGAAAACAATTTTTTAACAAATCCAGACAAGTGGAAAACAAAAGTACTATGCAATAGAGACCTCTTTTTAGATAGTAAAGATTTGTCTATCCATAAAAACACTAATACCTTGGCGGTCCCATTGATGCTGCTTGTTAGTTTCAAAGGAGAACCCGTATGAACACGTTGCTATGTGGTCTTGAGAATTCTGGGTCACTGGGATAAAAGAAGGAGGGAAGGCGAACGAAAGGAGGGTCATAAAAAATACAGACATCACAGATATTCTTACCTGCGAGGAGGACATCTGGGTCACCCTATGGAGATTGAAATCCAGGCACATACAGAAGAGCAGGTCACCAATTCATTGAATTGATATTGTTCCCACTATCTGAGTTTCCAGATACCATGTTGTTAAGCCAGAACAGTGTTTGAGTTTTATTTTAATAAGTGATATGTTGCGGTCTTATTTGATCTTTGTATATTGTTGTTTTTTGTAATATTGGTCTTTGCATTGTAAAGATCCGGCAATGTCAGTATGCATTGACCCAGGTATATGAATGTGGATCCACTGTGATCACTGCAGGCAAGATGGTAAGGGTGGTGACCCACGGTGACAGCTGAAGTGTAAGGCAGGGACTGTAGGTGCTGGTACAGGTGACAACAGGTGTAACCCTAGGCAGGTAACAGGTCCCAGGCAGGTAACAGACTCGGTACAACGGCAGATAGTCAGCAGGTAGCGCAAGTAGCGCACAGGTAACGCAAGTAATGCACAGGCAATCAGCAGCAATACAGCTCTATGTAGTGGACAACAACGAACTGACCAGGAGCAAGGGCAGGAAGTTCCTTAAGTAGCCAGGGGTCATAGGTCATGGGCAGGTAATTGTAACACTGTCCCTTTAAATAGCAGAAGGCTGCCACGCGTGCTCTAAGAGTTGCTCCTGCGCGCACAGGCAGCCACAGAGGACAAGAGCGAGCAGGAGTGAGGGCCAATGAGTAAGCAATGCCGGACCGCAACGGGGACCGCAGAGGACGCCGTCCAATCAGCCAGGACACGGCCATGCCTGCGGCTTCCAAGCATGGACTGTGACAGGTATACTGGTTTGGTCAGTAATGTTATGATGGTATAAGTTACTATATAGAGGAAACATTCAGTGTGTGTGTGTGTGTGGAGGTTGCCCACACGCTTTGACTCTATGGGGTGCTGAGGTTTCTGATGGTGGCCCTGATAGGAGGACCCAAGCTTTTATCTACAACCCTGAACCCAGGTGCCATGCAGGGAAATGTCTGTGTGCTTGTTGTGGCAGAGTGACCTCTGGTAGCTGCAGGTTTCTGCCAATAGAATGTGTGCAGCTGGAAAACTGCAAGCAACACGCCACTAAGGGTACCTGGACTTGGTGGGGTAGGAGCTAGCCATATGTATTGTCAGCCACAGTAAGTGGTTGGCAACTGTGTATAGTTAGTGTGGCTTTTCAGCTGTTCCTGGGTCGGCTCTTATCGGGAGAAGACAACGTGTTGGGTGGGTGTCTACTCTATGAGTTTCAGGCCAGATTTTGGGCAGGTCTCTGGAGGCCTATATAACACCTGGGCCTGCAGGTGTTCGGGGGGTGTGGTCTGCTATTAGAAATGTAGCAGCAGACAAGCCAAGGAGAAGGGCTCTTGCCCCAGAGGCTTGAGATAATCACCACCAATATACATATTGTATTGGTGTGTATTGGTGGTGCTTTATACTAGGTTCAGACCCTCCGAGTAGAGAGGGACTGTCTGTGTTTAGTTAGTGGCCAGACAGCTGAGGGTTTATTTTGTACGTTTTTTTCCTGTGTACTGCTGTGCCTCAATAAAGCTGGCTGAGGCCAGTTGAAAACAGAAGGCTGGTGGCCGACATTTTGAATTGTGATTTCTCACCTCTGTCTACAAGTGTCACCCGCTGCAGAGGGTATCACAAGGAAACCTTATATGTTTTATGTCCATCAGATTAGGGATGACTGCCCAAGTAGGATGCTTGGGATCCCTTACTGGAGTTAGTAAATTAATGTATATATAAGGTTTTCCTGTTAATAGGTGGTGTTCCACCAGACTAGATAATAGAAAAGGAGTTATTCCTTTAGAAGTAGAAACGGATAAATTGAGAGGTTAGAAATCAGGTTTTTATATAGTGTGTAAAGAGGTTAAGTGTTATACATAATAAAAGTTACGTTTTAGTGTTTTATAGATTGAGAACTGATAGAGTTTAAGTTTGCCTATGGCAAAATAGTAAATATAGTGCTAACTGGGATGCATCATTAAATGTGTATTAATGTTATGTATATTATGCAATGTTGATGTGTTTGCTGCAACCTTGTGGCTATTGTTTGCAACTGTTTGTATGGTTATGTTGGATGATGATGTAACTCCCATTCTTCTTTGCTGCATGTTCCTTCTCCTCTTCTCTGAGGTCACATCCTGCTTCATTGTAGCTATGTCTCTATCTTGTTCAGACATGTTTGCACAGAGCTGTGAGGAGAATTCGTTTTGATTGCATATATTGTAACCTCCTGCGTGTTATCTCAAGGCACAGTCATTAAATACCTGAAGCACATCCATTGCATCCTTCTTACTGGATGGACTTCACATGCTTTGGAAGGGGATTAGTATAGCAAGTTCACTATCTTCCATACACTTGTACAGAGACAAACTTCTCACATCTATCAGGGATTTCTCTAACGTACATTGGTGGCAAAATACGGGATATACTATGTTTATGTAAGTGATTGCACGAGTACTTTTTTTTTAATCAGATAATTTTTATTAAACGATTTGTACAGATACAGAATAGAACGTCTCTTACCATTATTTGTTATATCAAGATACATACAATTACAATCATTTTGCTTTTTAGATAAAAAAACACTATGAATATGCCCATATCATATATCTTGATACATGCTTTCAGCATTATTAGCATACAACCATAAACAAACCCCAACCATCCCACCCATACCCACCAAACCAAGAGCAGTACCCATCATTATATTTAGCAACTTGTGATCAAGGACAGAAGTCACTTTGCCAAGAGTGTCTAGTCCTTTTGTTCAACTAATAGGAATGGACAATACTCCCATTCCTGAATTATGTAACAATAAGGAACGAGAAGGCAAACCTGGGGAATTGAACTAAGGGCTCCATATATCTTCATATTTTCTCAGAGCATTTCTTTTCAAGTATACCCCCCTCTGCAATCTAATGACATTTAATTTGTTTATGTACTCGGTTATGGAGAAGACTGGATCCATCTACAGGCAATTAACTTTCTGGCCATATATAACATTCGAGAAATGCTAATTCTTTGTTTCACATCAAATACTATATCTTCTAAATAGCCAAGTACACAGTGCAGTGGGTCTAGGGGGATATGAATTTTATGAACTGTGCTAATTAACTGGATAACCTCTTTCCAGAACTTGCCAAAATCACTGCACTCCCATATCATGTGCAAAAGCTGGGCTTCTTCCATTTCACATAAAGGGCAACTGGAGTCTGACTTAATACCCCAATTGAATAGCTGGAATGGGGTTTTATAAGCTCTATGCAACAACATAAGCTGTCAATATCTTTTTGCCTCACTTAATGACACCAATCTCGCAAGGCTCAAAGCACTATCCCATTGTTCTGTACTAATGGGGTCAACCTCAGTCTCCCATTTCACTTTAATCGGAAGCTGTTGATTATAAATATACTCCTCCGCCAAGTGACTATATGCTCTCGAAAGTAATCCCTTCGTGGACTGTGCTCCACAAACTAATTTTATTAGGGGAGCAGATTTAATGGACAGATCCACTTGTGAAGCTTGACTCTAAACTGCATGCCTCAACTGCAAATATTGGTAAAAGACTTGGCACGGTAAGTTAAACTTTTCTTGCAGTGGAGTAAAACGCAACATTTCTGAACCATCTAAAATTTGGGATAACAAGAATACCAACTGCATTCTATCTCTTAAAGTCAGTCAATTTGCTAATTTCTGGAAGCTTGCGATTGAACCATAGAGGAGTATATTTGGTAAATGGAGTATGCCCCAAAAGATCCTTGCCTCTATCCCACACCTTATACATTAGTTTCAGAGTAGGAAGATCCGAAGAATTCAATTGCGCTGTCTCAGCATCCAGCATACAACTCAAATGCGGCCATGAGCTTCTAGTTGCTAGCAACTTGTCTACTGGACCCATTCCTTGCCTGGCATCCAACCCAGCAAAATGCTGCCATTGTGAGGCTATAAAGTAGAGCCAAGCATTCGGGATAGCAAGTCCTCCTCTATTTTTTTCTCTTTACAAATAATTTAATCCAATCCTAGTATGCCTCCTTTTCCAAAGTAACCCTCTGAAGAGTCAGTGTATTTTATTAAAGATATTTAGATGGACCCAAATTGGGGAGTTATGCAAAATGTAGAGAATCTGCGGCATAGCAATAATTTTTATTAGATTTCCTCTACCTATAATTGATAAAGGCAGCTTACACCACGTATTTATCTTATTAGTCAATCTGCTAAGTAGGGGGAGCACATTGTGGGCAATATAATCTTACGGGCTGGAAGTGATTATTATTCCTTAGTATTTGAAAGATGTTACTATCTGTAGCTGAGATTCCTGACCTATATTTCCTTCAGGGAGAGGATCCAAGTGCAATAAGGTAGACTTGTCCCAATTAATTCTTAAACCGGACCAAACTCCTCTATGTAGGACATGATTGGTTCCAGAAAAGAAGTTACATTCCCCACGAAAAGAAGCATGTCGTCCGCATAAAGAGAAATTCTCTCCTCTATAGTCCCATGTTTGGACCCTGTAAAGTCCCTTGCATTTCTGATAACACAAGCCAGGGGCTCAAAGGCAAACAGAAGAGGGGATAGAGGATAACCCTGTCTGGTCCCTCTGTGTAAGGAGAATGCCTCTGACATCAAGCCATTAGCACATATTCTAGCCCGTGGTTCTGCATACATAAGTTTAACTGCTGATAAAAAAGTTGGAGCAAATCCCATTTTCCTCATGACAGCCCACAAGTACTCCCATTCCACACTGTCAAAAGCTTTGGCTGCATCCAATGAGTGAACTGCCCTGCTCCCCATCTGCCCTGTACTCATTTGTAAATTGAGAAACAGTTGACTTATTGGGCATAAAATCCAACTGATCTTCATGAACCACACTTGTTATGACTTTGCCTAACCTATTAGCCAATAGTAATCAACAATGGAAAACAGCTCACCTCCTCCGGCGTGTTGGTATACACCTGTGGCTTCGTTCACCGCTGGGTTCTGGGCGCCACCCCTGCTCAATATAGTAGAAAGACAAAAATATGAACCATCTCTTGAACTTATTCACAGGCAATCATGTTTCATGTTCTTTAAAAACAATCCACATTTATTAATACAAATCCATTTAGGTAAAAACGAATATTCCATACACATACGAGAGACCTCCAGTGCAGGCTTGGTCATGCGGGTTTGCAGACCGACGCGTTTCGGGTCACATGACCATTAATAATGGTACAGCTGTTACTCTAACTACCCCATTTAAATGCAGAACATGATGACGTAATGCCTGAAACCAAGGTCTCTGTTACAAAACACATTTTAAATAAAACCACAATGCTATGTTGAAACATGATAACATACCCGCAACTTCTACTGATAATGATATTGAATGTCGTGTCTCGTATTGAGACCCTTTGGGACTCTCTTATCGAGGTGGAAAATTCACCCCGTCTCTCTCGCTAGGATATTTCTTTGCATGTCTCCTCCCCGTGGTGAGCTCAAAATTCGTTCTATTCCTATTACCGAGCAGGATCGCAAATCACCAGACATTGTTAGATATAAACCGGTTTGTCAGACAGATTACCCTCAAAAACCATTTTGCATCCTGGAAAGAAGAGATAGTGGAATGCAGACAAAATGTGGACATTGAAGGGGTTGTAGAAACAATGCAATCAGGCACTGTTTATGAAGATAGGGTACCAGATTTCCAGGATTTAGTGGGGATAGTACAGTTACAGCAATTGGAAAATTAGTCAGTGCCAGTTTTTTGAGGAGGAATCTATTGGAAATACAAGTCATCTAATACGTAGTGAATATTTTTATCCCATCAATTCACGTTTATCCAGTATGGGAATATTTCAGGACAGGGTAGAGGAGGACCTTGTAGAACTATATGAAAAGGAGGTTTTGCACTCTCAGGGACATAGAAAATGTAACCTTAGCATCCAGGAACACAAAACGTTAAAAACATTACAAAAGAATGAAAGGTTAATAGTTCGGCAAGTCAATAAGGGAGGTGCAGTGGTTCTACTGGACAAGGATCTGTACAAAAGAGAAATCTTGAAAATATTACAGGATACTAGTAATTGTGTTCAATTATCCAAAGATCCAACCAATGATAGTAGAAAACATTTGGAAGTCATGCTAGAACAAGGAGTGGTTATGGGTGTTTTGTCAAAAAGTTTTGCTGAAAAATTAAATATCAAGAAATCAGTTATGCCAATATTCCACGCTTTGCCAAAGATCCACAAAGGAACATTTCCACCAGCATTTCGACCCATCGTCTCAGCTATGGGTTCGTTAAACAAGGGCCTGAGACGATGGGTTGATATGCAGTTGCAACCCTTGGTGGTTAAATTGCCTGGTTTCCTCAGAGACACCAAACAACTCATTCATACCTTGGAAACTGTGTCTTGGCCGACTGGGGGATCCTAGTTATCTTGTGATGTTGTGGGGTTATACCCATGCATCCCACATGACTAGGCCCTCCCAGTCTTGCGAGACTTTTTAAATAAACACAGTATTTTTCCAGAACAGAAACAACATTTTATTTTACCAGTAGAGTATTTACTTTCACATAATTTCTTTATGTTTGATAAGAAATTTTTCAGAAAAGTGTAGGGGCGGCCATGGGAGCCTGTTTTTCGTCATCCCTGGCAAATTTATACATGACAGCTTTGGAGGAGAGATTCCTTTTTGACCCTAGCCAACCTTTTATACATGGTATCAAATGGTACTCAAGGTACATAGATGACTTGGTTTTCATTTGGATGGGGAACCATAGTTTGGTGAGTGATTTTGTACAATACATTAATGACAACAATATGGGCTTAAGTTTTACTTTTGAGGACAAAATTGGTTCCATCAATTACTTGGATGTCACATGATCAGTAAGTGAGGATGGGGAGATTAAAATAAAACCATTCTTTAAACCTATGCATAGAAACATTATTTTGAGAGCAGATTCATGCCATCCACCCCATGTAATTAACAATATCCCAGTAGGGGAATTAACAAGAATTAAGCGTAATTGTTCCTCATCTGAAGAGTTTGAAGTACAAGAAAAAATAGTATGCAAAAAATTACAGGATAGAGAGTACACACAATAACAATAAGAAAATGCCAGGACTAAGGTTAACAAAGTGAAGAGGTCAGATTTGTTTTTGAAAAGTAATAAACATAAGGAGCAGGTGGTCAAAGGTGATGTTATCACGTTTTCTACTAATTATGGCATGCAGTTCAGTAAAATTGTAAATATAATCAAAACACATTTGCCCATATTGTATGTAAATCAATCAGTAAAAAAGGCATTAAAAAATGTAAGGTTTGCGTCACATAAGGCTCCAAGTATAGGATCGCGCATCTCACCAAGTTTATTTGTGTCTAATGTAGAAATATCACAGAATTGGCTTAGTGATACAGGTTTCTATGGGTGTGGACATAGAATCTGCACTACATGCAATTATGTTGAGAAAACAAAAACATTTACTTCATTCAGCAACAACAAAACTTTTGAGATAGAAACATTTATTAATTGTAACACAAAATGTGTTATATATTTAATTAGTTGCAAAGTGTGAAGAGTACAGTACGTAGGTTGTACTACTGGCCAACTGAAAATACGCATTCAACGGCATTTGTTTGATGCCGGCAAAGTTGATCTCTTTAAATGTTCAGCCGCCTCAAAACATTTTTCGGAAGTGCATGGAGGTGATTTGCGCTCATGCTCGGTAATAGGAATAGAACGAATTTTGAGCTCACCACGGGAAGGAGACATGTATAGAAATCTCCTAGCGAGAGAGGCGTGGTGGATTTTCCACCTCGATATGAGGGTCCCAAAGGGTCTCAATACGAGACAAGACATTCAATATCATTATCAGTAAAAGTTGCGGGTATGTTATCATATTTCAACATAGCATTGTGGTTTTATTTAAAATGTGTTTTGTAACAGAGACCTTGGTTTCAGGCATTACGTCATCATGTTGTGCATTTAAATGGGGTAGTTAGAGTAACAGCTGCACCATGATTAAGGGTCATGTGACCCAAAACGCGTCGGTCTGCAAACCCGCATGACCAAGCCTGCACTGGAGGTCTCTCGTATGTGTATGGAATATTCGATTTTACCTAAATGGATTTGTATTAATAAATGTGGATTGTTTTTAAAGAAGCCCTGAAACGTGATTGCCTGTGAATAAGTTCAAGAGCTGGTTCATGTTTTTTTCTTTCTATTAGCCAATACTTTCGCCAATAGCTTAACATCAGTTGGAAGAAGCGAGATGGGGCAATAGGACCCTGGACTAGAAGCATCCTTATCTGGCTTAAGAATCAGTACAATAACTGCTTCCCTCATTGAATACGTCAAGTGACCATCCTGGACTACCGCCTGAAAGACATCTAGTAAACGTGGTAACAAGGTTTCCTTGTGGAGCTTGAAAAATTCCACTGGAAGACCATCCATCCCTCGGGCTTTTTCATTTGGGACCTGGCACAAAGCAACCCCTAGTTCTTCACAAGTAATTAGCTGCTCTAGAGCATTACTATCTTCCAGTGATAGATACAGGAGGTTAATGTTAGACAAGTAATGTTCAATGTCATCCACTGACCCTCCACCTCCAGAGGTATATAAAGATTTATAAAACTGTAGCAGAACATTTATGATATCTGCATTCTCACTGACTACAGTCCCATTGTCTGTTTTAAGTTCTGCAATATGATTGGATGCTGGGATTTAACAATAAATAGCTAATAAATGTCCTGCACATACAGGATGCAGATACAGCTCAATAGATCGCCGGCGCTCCAGGCCTGCAGCAGACTGGAACCCTGCGATCTGAGGTTCGGGGCACAGGCAGGTTTATTCGGGGCTTGTGCCCCGAATAAACCTGCCTAGCGACGCCACTGCCTTGAATGTTTCTGTTTGCCTTGTCTTCTCTTCTGGTTGCTGTTTCTATTTGGTGCCTTTTATTGGCACCCCAGACCCACCTGGTCAGTTGCCACTGCCAGGGACTGCTCTGAGGTCGCACCTAGTAGCCATCGGGGAAAGTTAACCTTACCATCAAAGGCTCTGTGAAGAATCTGATGACTCCTTAGATATACTCCTCGGAGTAAGCCTTGTAGTGACTCAGTGGGTCCACAACTCACTTTAACCAGCAACCTTTGTTAAAGGTACTCATCCTATTCACATGGAAGGATGTGTCATGAGGTGGATATCCTATCAGTGAGGGTCCACTGTCCCAGTGAGCAGGAGAGACATTAGTTGCGTCCTTCTATAGATGGCCAGGTTTCCAAATCACAGGTGGAGAAGAGAAACACTGGGAAAAGAAGGAGGGAAACAATAGTGATAACACAGTGAAAAAAATTGTGTCAAAAAGACAGTTGCAATAACACAACATAGAAGTTTGTAAACACATATGGAAATTGCATCTGGAAGGCAGTGGAGTAACTAAACATCCAGGTCAGCATTAGTCCAGGTCATCCGGTGTTAGTCTTTGCTTCGCCTCTGCCAGATCTTCATAGTTGCAGGTTTTCCCATCGATGGTCACCCTCAAATGAGCTGGATACAGGAGTTGGCAATGAACATTGCGCTTGTGGAATACGCTACAGAATGGAGGTCATCAGCTGTGTTCGGCATGTGATGAGAAGGTCCCTTGCAGGCAGGTTGTAGGAGAAAGTAGTGTGCCGACAGCAGTATAGGTCATCTTTAAGCCACTCTGGACAGTTGGTCTATGGGGTTCAATGCAGGAGGGTTGTTCATAAACCCACAGATGAGGAATCGAGGTCTAGATGCCCTGTAAAGAGTAAGCATGGTGCCTGTCTCTTTTTGGTGTTTTTGCAATAATATGCCTTATTGGATGGATATCTCCATCTCTTTGACAGGCAGGTCAGGATGAGAGGGGAACCACCAGAGTGGTAGGCACCCATTCAGTCACCAGGAAACGCTGAGCAGTATTGCTGACAGGTCACTGGACAGGATTTGATAGCAGCTGTCTTAGCCCCTAGTATCTGCACCTGTGTGCGAAAAGGATTGTTTGTGTGTCTGGGTGTGCATCAAATATGTAGGCTCCAGGTCTGCTGGCGGGCTGGTGTGCAGGCTGGCAAGTTTGGCTGGTAAGTCAACTCCTCAGTCATGTGTCAGTCCGGTTGTGTTTATGATTGTCCGCATTTCCTGTGCTGTAGCCATTCAATGTCTTCCTGCTGGTGCTTAGGCTATTTGCGAGTAGTGGAGACCATATGTAGGACACTGGGTGTCAGCAAAATGTCCACTGTGATATTTGATAAGGTACTGCAAAGCCTCTATACGTGTCTAGGCTTCCAGAATTAGCAATTGAAAGCAAATATTTCTGTCACTGGTGATGGTCACAGTGAGTGGTGGACTTTGTGTTGAGTTTTAAAAATACAAAAATAAAATCGTGGCGTGTATTTCCTGTTCTCTAGAACCAGCTCATAAAACAAGTAGACAAACACTTCATTTGGAGAAATAAAGTCTTCAGAGGTGATGAGTCCTATTTACCATGAGAACTGTGAATTTCTGGAATAGTTTCCTCAGGGACTGGTCACAGCAGGAACAGGTGAAGGCTTCAAGAACAATTTAGATTTACAGTATCTCACAAAAGTGAGGACATACCTTACATTTTTGTAAATATTGCAATTTAACTTTCCATGGGCCAACACTGGAGCTATGACACTTAGATACAATGTAAAGTAGTCAGGGTACAGCTTGTATAACAGTGTAGATTTGGTGTGTCCTTAAAATAATTCAACACACAATCATCAATGTCTAAACCATTGGCAGCAAAAGTGAGTACACCCTAAAGTAAAAATGGATAACAGTTACAGTGTTACAAGGTCTCAGGTCTGAATGGGGAGCAGGTGTGTGTTGTTGCTCTCACATTCTCTCATACTGGGCACTGGAAGTTCAACATCACACCTCATGGCAAAGAACTCTCTGAGGATCTGAAAAAAAAAATTGTTGCTCTACATAAAGATGGCCTGGGCTATAAGAAGATTGCCATCACCCTGGGACTGAGCTGCAGTTCGATGGCCAAGACCATACAGTGGTTTAACAAGACAGGTTCCACTCAAAACAGGCCTCTCCATGGTTGGACAAAGAAGTTGAGTGCATGTGTTCAGAGTCATATCCAGAGATTGTCTTTTCAAAATAGACATGAGTGCTGCCAGCTTTGCTGCAGAGGTTAAAGGGGTGGGGTATCAGCCTATCAGTGCTTAGACCATATGCCACACACTGCATCAAATTGCTGTCATCCCAAAAGGAAGCCTCTTCTAAAGAATGTTCAAAAGAAAACCTGCAGCAGTAGACTAAGTAGACTAAGCACATGGATTACTGGAACCATGTCCTGTGGTCTGATGAGACCAAGGTAAACTTATTTGGTTCAGATGATGTCAAACGTATGTGGTGGCAACCAAGTGAGGAGTACAAAGTGGAGACAAGTGTGTCTTGCCTACAGTCAAGCATGGTGGCGGGAGTGTCATGCTTTGGGTCTCAATGAGTGGTGCCAGCTGTGGGGAGCTACAGTTCATTGAGGGAACCATGAATGTCAACATGTACTGTGTTATACTGAAGTAGAGCATGATCCCCTCCCTTCAGAACCAGGGCTGTCAGGCAATTTTCAACATGATAGTGACCCCAAACACACCTCCAAAATGACCACTGCCTTGCTAAAGGAAATGAGGGTAAAGGTGCTGGACTGGCCAAGCACGTCTTCAGACCTAAACCCTATTGAGGTGATGGTGAAGAAGCGCAAGGTCTCTAACATCCACCAGCTCAGTGATGTTGTCATGGAGGACTGGAAGAGGATTCCAGAGGCAACATGTGAAGATCTAGTGAACTTCTTGCCCAAGAGAGTTAAGACAGTGCTGGAAAATAGTGGTGGCAACAAGAAATATTGACAGTTTGGGCACAATTGGTCCATTTTCACCTAGAGGTGTACTCACTTTTGTTGCCAGCGGTCTAGACATTGATGGCTGTGTGTTGAGTTGCACACCAAAGGGCAAACCAAATTTATAGTGTTTTTGATTAACAAATAAACTTTATTTGAAGTATCAACAATAGGTACATAGCCACATTCATCACACTATCACAAGGCAATAACATATCAATATACTTGTGTTGCTACATGGCTTCTAGCAATAAACATATATTTATATAAAGAAGTACCTGAGTATTAGTACAGAATGAGCATTACATATCCTGCAAGAGGCAGGAAACAGGCAACAAAAGAGTAAAGTGCATGCACAGAACAATTCTACTATCTCAGTTGTTCAGGTGAACTAAATTCAGTCCAGATAGATTGGTAAAAAGATCTAAAAGGTACATAAGTACAGTAACCTTGCATGAGTTACCTAGAGATGTACAGGACAACGCCAGGGGCGACCACGTTCTAAGGACTCGGCTGAACTTCATAGCCTAGGGCTCTTAAGGAACCAACCATGCCAGAGGAGCTCAACCACCGTCCCCATATCTGATCAAATTTCCCAGCTCTATTTCTACGCTTGGGCAACCATTTCTGATGCGGCAGCATACCATTGATCAAACCCATCCACTCAGACACTGAAGGGAGTCTAGAGGCCAGCCACATCCACGCAATAGCCTTTCTTGCATAATAGAGAACTTCAATTGCAAAGGTATATGTAGTACGAGAACCCAGGCTGTCCGGCTCGGGTCCAAACAAGCAGGCCAGGGCGGTAAGGGGGACTGGGCACCCCATCTTATCATTTAGAAACTGGACAACCTGGGACCAGAAACTCAACACCTTCGGGCAAGACCATATCAGATGTAAAAAAGTACCCGAGGTTAAATGACACTTGGGGCATTCAGCCGCATATCCATGTCGAAATTTACTAAGTCTAGATGTGGTGTTATAACATCTATGTAGAATAAAAAGTTGAGTCATTCTATCATTAAGGTTGGAAGAAACCAGCTTGGGTGCGAATATACATGTCCCTCAGTGCTCATCCATCATAAGGCCCAGGTCCGTCTCCCACCTCCCCCGAAGGTCTACCAAGCGACCCTCCCTATTTCACGAGGATAGAAGGGCATAGACATGAGAAATTACGTGGGCAGTCAGAGGGGAGAGGAGCAACCGAGGGAAGGGAAATTTGTTAAACACTACGTCAGTATGACCTAGCTGGGAAGTAACCGCATGTTTTACCCTCAGATAAGTAAACAATTGGGACGGAGGAAGACCGAACTCAGCCTGCAATTCCAGGAAGGGTCTGAACCCTGAACTGGCGCAAATGTGGGAGATATACCACACTCCCTGTGCACTCCAGTTCCCTTCGAAAGACCTGCGGAGCAGGTCCAGAAAGAGTTTGCATTGCCATATTAGAGAGAATAAATCGATACCCTCAGAATAATATACCTTCTGCCACACCATAAGGGCCTGTCTCAAGATAGGGAAATTACGCAGCTTACCCTCCGCAAAAGCAGTGCCACAGAAAAGGAGCTGCAGGGTGTGCAGATACCTCCTATTAAATGGAGAAACAATCAGGGTTTGAACCTCAAGCTGCTCCTCCCACCTAACCAGATGTGACAATTGACCCACCAAATAGTATAGATTAATATCCGGAAGGGCAGCCTACCCTTCATCCCAAGGGGCCGTTAAACAGTTTGCTGCTACTCAATGTCTATGACCCTGCCATATGAAAGAGAGCACTTGGCCCCTAAGGCGAAGAGTCAGGCTAATGGGAAGATACACTGGGGCTTGTTGAAGAACAAAGAGTATTTTAGGTAGGAGTGTCGTCTTGACTAATACGTGCCGCCGTGGAGAGACGGAGTTTATTCCAATTATTAATTTTGTTTCAAATTCCTGGACAGATCTGGATATTTGTATACCAAGGTAGGTAATGGAAGAAGCCAAAACTAGCGGGGAGGCTACAGCATTTGCCGCAAGGACAGAGGGGTCAATAGGCAAAATTTTGGATTTATCCCAGTTGATCAATATACCCGAGAATGACCCAAACTCCCCAATGACCCCGAGGGTGAAACACACCGAGTCTTGTGGATCGGATAAATACAACAGGGTGTCATTGGCATATAAGCTAATTTTCTTGCAAATAGAAGAAGCAGATAAGCTTCTAATACGAGCATCCGACCGGACTTTAACTGCCAGGGGTTCCACTGCTAGGGCAAAGAGCAGGCGAGAAATGGGGCGTCCATGCCTCTTCTCGTGGTGCAAAGGAAATGGGTTCAAAACCCACCCATTAACCGCAACTTTAGAAACGGGGTCCATATAAAGCAACCGCACCCAATTTATAGAGGAGGGGGCCAAAGCAAAACTCTTCCAAAGTGATGAAAAGGTAAGACCATTTGATCAAGTTGAAGGCTTTAGCTGTGTCTAAAGAGACTACAATTCTAGAGCCCACATCATCGTGAGCTTGTAAATTGGTGAACAATCGTCTCAGATTTAGCACTGTCGATTTCCTGGACATGAACCCCGTTTGGTCTGCATGCACAATTGATAAGATGACTTTGTTTAGCCTCCTAGCAAGTAATTTGGCCAGGATCTTGATGTTGGTCTGGAGCAGGGAAATAAGGCGATATGACTCACAGAATGCAGGGTTCTTACCAGGTTTAGGGAGGGCTATAATGAAGGCCTCATACATGGAGTGTGGGAGTGCCATATCCTGCATAGCTGTCTGATATACTTCAATAATTGAGGGGCAGAAGTCCCTCGTATTCCGTGTAGAATTCAATCGGCAGCTCATCACTACCCGGAGATTTTGATGGTTAGAAAGAGTGGATAGTGTCAATTATTTATTGTTCAGTGAGAGGGCTATCTAAGAACATTCTATCTTCTACAGATAGGGTGGGAAGGGCAAGAGCGGACAGGTAGGCTTTGATCTTGGGAGCCTAAACAGTAGTCTTGGAGGAGTACAGCTTTTAGTAGTAAGAGCGGAACATCTCAAGTATGGCCAGGGGATCACGGGTACGTGTCCCATCGGGAGACATTAGCTCAGGGATCACTGGAGGTTCAGAGGCACCCCGCGCCATACATGCCAAAAGTTTGCCACAGTTTTCCCCATGCTCAAAGTAGGACTGTCTACTGAAAAAAGCTTGAGTGTAAGCAGGTCTGGTACAGTCTGGTCCTACACAGCCATTCGGCCTTATTTTCATTAGAAGGATCTCTGGTATATTGTAATTCTGCCTCCGTTACCTCCCTAGCAAGCTGAAGCTCTCTGTGTGCCAGGCCATTCTTGAGATCACTGATAGCGGAAGTCAGAACACCCCTCACACATGCCTTAAAGGCGTCCCATGTCAAAGCTACTGATGTCGACCCAGCATTGTCCTGGAAAAATAAGCACCACTTGTTGAGGAAGTACGCCGTGGGTGGTAAAGCTTGCAACCAGAACGGGTTCAAATGCCACCTAGTTCTGGGAGGTATGTTATCCAGCATGAGACAACATACCTGGGGCATGGTCGGAGACAGAGCTGGCAAGATATTGTACCAACTCGACAAGTGGAAGCAGAGACAAGTGGACCAACATGAGGTCAATACTCGACAAGGCGTTAAATTGTGTAGTGAAACAGAAATATTGGTGTGTTGTTGGATTTCTAGAGCGCCAAGCATCAGTGACTCCAAAGTCTATCAGTAGTGAGTGCAGGGCAGAGGGAAGGGGGCTCAGGGGGCCTGTATAAGAAGGGTGAAAATGGTCTAGGCGCCTGTCCCAAATACAATTGAAGTCCCCGAGCCAAATACTTGGCATAGAGGGGTGTGTGGCAAGTACTTCCAGAATCTCCCTAACCACCACTGAGGAATACAGGAGCGGTACATAAATGGCAATTTTAATAAATGGGATATGAAATAGAGAGCATATCAATAAAGCTTATCTACCCAAATCATTCACCACAGCCCTAGTGAAGCTAAAGCGAACCATGCGACTGATAAAAATAGAGACTCCTCCAGCACAGTTTGTGAATGTCGAATGATAGGACCAACCTACCCAAAGGCGACTAAGCAGTGGTAATTTATCAGGTATCATGTGAGTCTCCTGAAAGTCACACAATATCACATCTGCGCGATCTCAGGTACTTAAAAACTAGAGCCCTTTTAATGTGGTCACTTAACCCCCGAACGTTCCATGCAAGTAGAGAGATTACGTTACTCGCCATACTGACAATTGCAAAAGGAGGTATCCACAATGTGCTTGAGTTCTGTACACAAGGAGTAATAGGATTATCCATATCGTATAACACTGAGCTGGTAGACCAACTGAGACATAAATTACTCGGCAAAGAAACACAGAAAAAACCCCAACCCCCCCCATATCCCACCCGACTTCGTTGTCAGAAGGACGAAGCATCGGATCCCCGAACAGTCCCACTCTACAAGTAAAATACAAGCGGTTAACTATAAATGCGAATAGAAACATCTACAAAAGACAGCTAGAAAGTCCCATAGATCCCGCATCATCGGCAGAGTACAACCCAGTCCATAGTGCAGAGTATCTTGTGGCGGTACATACCATAGCAGACTTTAAAAGAACTGGGTTTAGTAAGAAACATATGGTGTACACCCAGCGGAGGGAGGAAAAAAAGAAAAAAAAAGGGAGGGGGGAAAGGATGGGGGAGGGAGGGATGAGGGAGGAAAGGAAAAATGCTGAAAAGACAGCAGCATAGCTCCCTATTGAGCCGCAGAGTGAGGTCAGCGGATCAAGTGGTTATACAAATATATGCATTATGAAAAAAAATGGAGCATAGAAAGTCATTCAGCTGCATGGTTTGGCGATCTTCTGGCCTCTATGGGGCGGGCCTCCAACCAATCGATGGTTTCCTGCGGGAAGTTGAAAAACAAAGTCTTGTTTTCAGCAATAACTTTCAATCTGACCGGATATAGCATCGCATATTTGTAGTTTCGCTCCCGTAGCTTTTGCTTAGCAGTAATGAACAGGGCTCTGGACATCTATAGAAAAGTTAGGATACACCAGAACCTTGGAGTTGCCAATAGGTAATGGACCCTGTTCTCTAGAAAGCCAAAGAATAGTGTCTCTACCTGTAATTTAGGAGCTTGGCTATAAATGTACGCGGGGGCACTCCAGGTGGGGAAGGTTTCGGCAGAATCCTATGCGCCCGTTCCACCGCGAACATAACCGAGAACTTGTCGCTGCCATAGGTGGAAACGAGGGGATTCCCCAGAAAGGATTCATGACCCTACCCCCTCCGCACCCTCTGGGAGACCAATAAAGCGCAGGTAACATCTCCTCAGTCTCTTCTCCTGATCCTCCAGTTGTTGATGGAGCTTAGTAGTACTCCTGTCGGCCTCCTCAACACGTTAGGACAAGGGAATGGTTTGGTCTTCTAGAGTGCTGACTCTATTTTCCACCTCCGTTACCCGCTCTCGCATTTTCTGAGCATCGTGCCGTAATAGGGAGATATCCACCTTTATTTCCTCTATGCGGGAGGTAAGAGTAGTTTGGCACGTGTGAATGGCGACAAGGACTTTCATGGTTTCTGGGTTCAGAGTTTCCGTGTCCGAAACTGCTTGTTCCGGCTGGGAGGAGATTTCTGATCGGCAAAATTTATCCAGTTTCTACAGGGCCTTGGATACTAGTTTGATGGGGGGCATGAGAAGATGAAGTAAGAAACAGTGGGGACCACCACATGCTAGCAAAAGGAAGGGAGGTAGGATGCTAGGGTGAAAAGTGCACAATGGGGACCTCCTAGCTTAGGTTGAGGACACTGCTTCACATTCTGCTAACACAGAGCGGTTAGCCTATGCAGGTGCAAAACGACTGGTGACCTGTCATGCGTTGGCGCTGCAAATACCAACAGGGGTATGAGGTGGTAATCCGTCTGCGGGCACGCACTGTCGCAACACAGCAGATTCTCACAAAGCAGGCGGCCGGGCGGGAAAGTACAGCACGGGCTGACAGTGTGTTGGTGCGGCTTATACCGTATTAACAATTGTTGCAGCACAGGAGTAGTTTACAGATCACACAGAGACTGGTAGGCATTGGTTTTGAATTGCAGAGAATATAAGAGTTATACTAGTGTAGTAATAAGACAGTCCGGCCAACCACTTCCCTGGATGGGCACAGGGGGGCGACAATGTCCGCAGAAGGAAAGGAGGAACACTGCTATGTTAAGAGGGATGCAGGCGGGGAAAGCAGTGTGCAGAAGAGAAAAGTGTAATAAATTCACTTCAGGGGAAGTTGTTATAATCCCAGCAAGTTATAGAGCAAAAACTTGTATAGAGATGATGGGGCAGGCATCTCAGAGACCCCAGATTTGGGTACTGTTATCTAGGTGGGGCTGTACAGATGGCAGGGCTTTGTGCTCCTTGCAGGCTCTTAGAAGCAAGGGCCGGGATACAGTATTCACAGTTCTGTAATTCTGTAAGATACACAGGGCTCCCACTGCGCCAAATACAAGCCTCCTCCGGCTCCTCTCCTCTCCCGCCCCTCCACGCGGCAACTCCACCACGCAATGGCCGGCACGCTGAGAAGCACTGTGCCTCTACAGAAGTGTTGCTTCGGGGATCTGACACGGACCCGGGTCTCGTGTGGGCTCTGCTGCTTACGTCTCCAGGCACAGTCCAGGCGGATCAGTCAGCGGGAAGACAAGCCACACTTTCCACCGCTTGCAAGATGGCGGCCCCGCGCCAAAGCTGGGTGAGGGTCCGCTCGTGCCGCTGCTACCGCTCCTTCTCGGAACTTTTGCGTTGCTCCAGTCCCCACCAACAAGGGCCCGCTCTCCCTCGGTAATCCCCCACGGTTTTTAAAGCAGGATGTAACAGGGAAAACCGATGGAAGGCAGGAGCTCCAGCACAACACGTCCACTCACAGCAGCTGCCAGGCTATGCCCCCAACCCAATTTTTTAGTGTTACACAAATTGTTCACTTACTTTACCTTGTATCAAAGTGTCATATCTTCAGTGTTGTCCCATGAAAATATATAATAAAATATTTACAAAAAAGTGATGGGTGTACTCAGTTTTGTGAGATACTGTATATATACACACTCAGATACACATATATACACTTACATACACATATATACACTCACATAAACAATCCCTTATCTTAAAGTGTGGTTAGTGTGACTTGGAGGGACTTGTAGTTCCTTAGCATGCTATACTTGCTATAATTCAAGATAAGGCACTGTGGATGCTATAAAATGTGCTTATATATGTGTGTGTGTGATATAGTGTATGTGTATATACACTGCACAAAAATATAAAGGGAACACTAAAATATCACATTCTAGATCTCAATGAATGGAATATTCCAGTTGCAACTCTTTATTCATTACATATTGGAATGCATTGTGAAAAATAAAACATAAAAATCATCAATGAAAATCTAAATTAATATCCCATGGAGGTCTGAGTTTGGAATGATACTCAAAATCAAAGTGGAAAATCACATTTCAGGCTGATCCAACTTCAGTGGGAATGCCTCAAGACAGGGAAATGAGGCTCAGTAGTGTGTGTGGCCTCAACAAGCCTATATGACCTTCCTACAATGTTTGGGCATGCTCCTGTTGAGACAGCAG
The DNA here is from genome assembly GCA_025379985.1 of Phyllomedusa bahiana. Taxonomy (NCBI): domain Eukaryota; kingdom Metazoa; phylum Chordata; class Amphibia; order Anura; family Hylidae; genus Phyllomedusa; species Phyllomedusa bahiana. The sequence goes on from JAODAL010014161.1 coordinate 42,350, forward strand.
ATGTTCTCCTGAGTGATCTTCTCCCAGACCTGGATTAAAGCATCAGTCAACTCTGGGACAGTCTATAGTGAAATGTGGCATTGGTGACATTGGTGGACATGATGTCCCAGATGTGCTTGTTTGGATTCAGGTCTGTGGAACGGACAGGCCAGTCCATAGCATCAATGCCTCATCATGCAGGAACTGCTGACACACTTCAGCCACATAAGGCCTAGCATTGCCATGCATCACAAAGAATCCAGGGACCACTGCACCTGCATATAGTCTCACAATGGGTCTGAAGATCTCATCCCAGTACCTAATGGCAGTCAGGGTTCCTCTGGCTAGCATTTGAAGGACTGTGCGGCCCTCCAAATAAATGCCTCTCAACACCATTAGTGACGCACTGCCAAACTGGTCATGTTGTAGGATGTTGCAGGCAACAGAATGCTCTCCATGGCGTCTCCAGGCTCTGTCATGTCTGTCACATCTGCCAATCATGGTGTTCAGGTCTGGAGACTGGCTAGACCACTCCAGGACCTTCACTTCAACTTCATTGCCAAGGCTGCTTTTTTGTCCCAGCCCGGCTCTGAACTTCAGTAATTAGAGAGCCACTCATAAACTTACAGATTGCACAAAAAGTGTTTGCCATAAGGACTCCGCCCGGACATGCTGGGGGAGCTCACAGCACTCCTTCAGACCTCCTAGCTGGGTTAGAGGGGGCTGTTTCACTGAAGAGAGTGAAGGGGAAAGAAGGGAAGGGAGAGGATTTGAAAGGGAAGGCGAATGAAGGAGGGAGAGAGGGATAGGAAGATAGGGGATGAGAGGAAAAATTGGTCTCCCCCACTTTTTGAACCAAAGTTACGCCCCTGCTTAAGCCCATCTCCCAATCAGCAAGGGGACCTCAATCAGGTGGGAGCCTACACTAATGTTACCTTTCTTGGGGTCTGTTCAGACCTCCACGCTTCAGGGAGTGAAGGCTCCAGCCACAAGGTACTCTGCATTGATTTAAAAACCTGTGAAGGTGGGTGCAGTGCAAAAAACCAACGAGGAAGCAGCCACTACCCCATACGGAGTGCAGAGTAGAAGGGCTTCTTTCACACAGCTCCAATTAAACTGCCTTTAAACAAGCTTCTTCAGTTGTCTAAACTGTTCAGAAATCTGTTTTAAGTAAGTTATCAATTACTGTGTCTGAAGTCTTGTGCATTACAAACACATTAATTGATTACTCACTTTCCAAACAGTTTAGATAAGTGAAAGAAGCTTGTGGTAATAAAGGCAGTATAATTGGAGCTCAGTTAAAACTACACCAAAATTGCACTGTGTGAAAACACCCTTAATGTCAAACTAACAGGTCTGTGAGAGCCAGAATTGTTGCTGGTTGGTAGGTGATCACATATTTATTTCATGCAATAAAATGCAAATTAATTATTTAATAATCATACAATGTGATTTTCTGATTCATTTTAGATTCTGTCTCTCACAGTTGAAGTGCGCCTACAATAAAAAATACAGACCTCTACACACACACCACACACACCACAACACATACTGTATATATATATATATATATATATATATATATATATATATATTATATATATATATATACACTCACCGGCCACTTTATTAGGTACACCATGCTAGTAACGGGTTGGACCCCCTTTTGCCTTCAGAACTGCCTCAATTCTTGTGGCATAGATTCCACAAGGTGTTTGCAACGATGCTCAATTGGTATCCAAGGGGCCCAAAGAGTGCCAAGAAAATATTCCCCACACCATGACACCACCACCACCAGCCTGAACCGTTGATACAAGGCAGGATGGATCCATGCTTTCATGTTGTTGACGCCAAATTCTGACCCTACCATCCAAATGTCGCAGCAGAAATCGAGACTCATCAGACCAGGCAACGTTTTTCCAATCTTCTACTGTCCAATTTCAATGAGCTTGGGCAAATTGGAGCCTCAGTTTCCTGTTCTTAGCTGAAAGGAGTGGTTGTAACGGGTGGCTATTTGAGTCACTGTTGCCTTTCTATCAGCTCGAACCAGTCTGCCCATTCTCCTTTGACCTCTGGCATCAACAGGCATTTCCGCCCACAGGACTGCCGTCACTGGATGTTTTTTCTTTTTCGGACCATTCTCTGTAAACCCTAGAGATGGTTGTGCGTGAAATCCCAGGAGATCAGCAGTTTCTGAAATACTCAGACCAGCCCTTCTGGCACCAACAACCATGCCACGTTCAAAGGCCACTCAAATCACCTTTCTTCCCCATACTGATGCTCGGTTTGAACTGCAGGAGATTGTCTTGACCATGTCTACATGCCTAAATGCACTGAGTTGCCGCCATGTGATTGGCTGATTAGAAATTAAGTGTTAACGAGCAGTTGGACAGGTGTACCTAATAAAGTGGCCGGTGAGTGTATATATATATATAAATAAATAAATATATATGTGTGTGTGTGTGGAGAGGTCTGTAACATATATATATATATATATATATATATATATATATATATATATATATATATATATATGTGTGTGTGTGTATACACCCTGTCTGTCTCTCAAAGGTGGACTTTGTGCACAGTATTTACAGTACTACAGTGCTTAACCTTGGATATCTAGTGTAGGATATCTAGTGTAAAATGCTGGTACTTGTAGTTCCATAGCAGCTGCCAAGGAACTACATGTCCCAACATGCAGCATCTATGCCCATATGATTCGGACATGTACACAACATTGCCTGGGAGTTGATTTGTTTTACCCACACACAGATTACACCCCCGAGTGTTATTTATATTGTACTGATCCGATTAATCTAGTAGTATGGGTATATAATTAACAAATCCCGAAAAAAAGACAAAAATATTAGAATAACTGAGTGCAAAAATGTGTTACTGGATTCAAACCCGCATACAGTAGTAAATAAAAATGTGTAATCAGCAAGGGGGGTAATCAACACAATCACAAACTGGTCAGTGGTGATGCGATGCATCGCATGGTATTTTCTCCCTGCCCTGTGTGCAATTTAGCCTACAAATGGCCCTGATGATAGATATGTATATAAACATATAAAAAGCTTCCCTGTTAAGATAATATTGTCTAAATGAAGATGGGACTTTTCAACAGGATGCAAAAATGTGGAGTGAACCTTGCATAAGTTCAAGCAGTGTTTTGTGTCTACAGCCCCTATGCAGAAATATTTGTTTTTAGGACTAGAAATTACAAAGTTGCAAGAAGAATACTTGGCATTCAAAGATAGATCTAATGCAAAGAAATTGTTCTTTATTGTGTCACATACATCCTTCTTCATTTGATGATCCTGGGTCTTGGTCACTTTTATTGCAAAGAAATTACAGCTGTAAAGTAAATAGAACATAACAGCATCAGAAAATTATCTAAATTATTTATGAAACTTGATTTTAAAATGCATGTAAATATAGATATGTATAACACATGAGGTAAACTGTAATACAAATGTAAGAACCGTATTCCTGGAAAATAAAGCAGAAATTCAAAGTTCCATATATTTTCATATAACCACTGGAGGGCACTGAAAGACAATACAATCTAAACATAAACAGCTTTAGACATGGGAAAGCATTGAAAAATGTTTTTGAGAGTTTAGCAAGAATGGTGAGATTAAGGAAAAATCTTAAGTGAAAGGAGAGCCTGTACTGTGGACATGAACTAGTCATCCATGATTAGGGAGGATGTTAAAATTGTTATGATAAACAGTCAAGCAAATTGCAGCCGAATACAATGTTAGTGCTCTAAATAATGGGGCAGATTTATCAAAGCAGTTGCGCCAGAATTCTGGCTCAATTTGCACCAAAAATAATCGAGAACAAGCTTTTCGACACATTTACTATGTGTTTTAGACAGTTTCAGACGTTTCTGCGCCTCGTCTGACAAAGGGGTGTGGCCTTGTAAAGGGGTGCAATTTCGCTGGAAAGGGGGCGGGGCTTAAATGTGCCAAAAATTCGGCAGAGTTTTGCCGCAGTTTCTGGCATAAAAGTAAGCCAATTTAAAGATGGTACGAAATAAGACTAGAGAGTTCTAACCTGCACCAGATTTATCAACACCCTGCATCCATTGATACCTTCAGACGGACTTTTGGTATAGCAGGGCTTATCTCAGCATTGTGTCCAACCAATTGTATCCCTTCATGACAGATGTTCACCCTGTGGCAGGAAGAGAATTTCAGCAGGACAATGTATTATGCCATAACATGTTGCTGAAACATGACAGCAAGTTTTCCTTGCTTCTTTGGCACTCAGTTAGGGCTGCCATCAGACATCTATTAATCGTTTCAGGGCCCCATACAGCCAAATCAAATAGAGCCCTCACCCATTACTAGTTCCTATTTTTTGATTAGGGACCCTGACAGGAGTACTGCCCTATTGGCACCCCTGCTCACAGTTTCCAGATCTTATTCCTATGGAGAAAGGGTCTAAACCAGGGATCCACAGACCACAAAGATTTCAGTGCATCATGAGCTTGAGTTAACCCCCCCTCCGAAAACACACAAAAAAAGTATTTAATGAAATCTATAATTATAGTTGTTGCATGTCTCAGAAAGCTGCTAGGAAATCTGTTTCCTGGAATCTCCTGGAGCTAAGGTTAGTGAAAGTGGAGGAGAAGTTGCAGTCACGGTCCATGCCGCAGCTCCTGTGTGGAACCGTGGGCATAGCCATGTCCCAGTCGCTGTGGCGACATCCTCTGGTGTCCCTGCTGTCTTTGTCCTGTCCCTCAGCTGTCACCGTGGGTCACCACCTTTGAAAACTACCAGGCTATTCAAAAAGTCACCACCTCTTGCCCATGGTGATCACAAAGGATCCACACCCAAATACCGGCGATCGATAGGTCAGTGCCTATTGATACCACCAGATCGTTAGTTTGAACTGACCATACAATAGATCCCGCCGGAGTGACCTTGCCACATCATGTTGTGCACTTGGAGCAACTTTTCCAGAAGATACAAACCATTACTACCCGTCTGGATGAAGTTGCGTCTGCATTAGCACCTACACCTGCGTCTGCCTCCCGTTGCCATGACCTGTCCCAGCCTGCATTTGCCTGCCCATTACTTCTGAGACCCCCTATGTGTTGCAGATTCCTCAACCAGTGTATGATCCACTTAGAGGTCCTGGCTTGCCAATTTCCATCTGGCCGTGCCAAGTTTGTGTTTATCATCAGCCTGCTTGCAGGTGAAACCTTGGCCTTTGTCTTACCTCTCTGGAAGAAGGGGCATCCGCTGACAGGGGACCTGCAAGAATTCCTGAGCGCCTTCTGAAAAATCTTTGAACAATCTGGGCGCAACACTTTTGCGGCATCATCTTTGCTCTGGTTCCGTCAAGGTGACTCCACAGTGGGTCAGTATGCCATCTAGTTTCACACCCTGGCCACAGAGCTGGTGTGGAACAACGAGGTCCATCATTGCTGCCCTTTGGGGGGAGCCTTGATGGACGCATCAAAGATGAGCTGGTAGGTCGTGACCTAACTGCCACCCTGGACAACCTAATCGCTATGGCTATCAAGAGTGAAAGAAAGAGAGCTAGAACTTCAGCAGTCTACGTACTTCTGGCCTCGCAAGCCTCCGCGCCTTTTCTCCTCACCAGACACCTGTGTTCCCATAAGTTTAACCCATGGAGGTCAAATTTACCCATCTCTCCGCGGAGGAATGCACCGGTCGACGCCGCTTAAACCTGTGCCTGTAATGTGGCAGTCCCTGACACAATCTAAAATACTGCCCAGTCTGCCCGGCTGTGCCTTGGAAACCCAAGTGCCAAGGTTTCATTGGTGAGGTGACCCTGAATAATGGTGTTTCCACTCCTTGTCTGAACACTCCAGTCTCTCTCCACTATTCATTTGGTGCTGCCTTTGATGTTTCCACTCTTCTGGACTCTGGTTCTTCTGAAAACGTCATTCATCCGTCTCTGCTGGAGAATTTCTGCCTGCCTGTCTCCCGTCTTGAAAAGCCCCTGCATTTCTCATCTATCAATGGGGAGATCTTGATGGAGCCTGTCCAGTTCCGTACCCAGCCTATGTCTCTTAAAGTTGGAAGTTTCCACCAAGAGAAGACTGCCTTCTATGTTTTGCCTTGTTTTGCTCCAGTCCTGCTTGATCTTCCGTGGTTCTAGCGTTGCGACCAATCCTTGAATTGGAAAACCGGTGAAGTTGTCCAATAATGCAAGCATTGCCACTCACTCTGCCTCAAACCCGTCCAGCTGGCGCAGTACCACCCACCCGTTTCTGCTGTTTTTTCTGTCGAGGAGTCCCTTGAGCTAGAAGATCCTTTTGGGCTTGAAATCACTTTTTGAACCCCGCCCCACCTCCCCCCTCCCTCCTTTTCGTTCTGCTCCCAGGCCCAAAGCATCATTGGGATTTCAGGACACCCCCTTGAAGACAGTTCGAGATACTAGGAGGAGGGTAGTTCCCCCGGGTTTGCTTTTGGGGTGCCCAGTTAGCCCGAAGAAGAGGGTTTAAGAGGGAGTGGTACTGTAGGCCCACCCGTGTCCTGTGAAGAGCCGGAATAAATTTACTCACCTATCTCGGCCCCTGTGTGTGATGCGGTGCCGGCAGTGGTGCTTGCCTGCAGATATGAGTCTCCGCTGCTTCCTCTGGCTCGCTGGTGTCCCGTGCACGCACGAACGTATCCTGCGTTAACCCTGTGCTTCCTAGACGTCATACCTGTTTTTCCCTGCCCTGCACCAGTCCTTTTTATACTGTTTATACTGCCGCTGTACCGAGTCTGTTATTGCCTGGGACTGCGTCATCTGTCTACAGCTACACCTGCTGTGTCCTATCATCTGTCACGCACCAGCTGTCTTTGCCCTGCACTTCGTCTGTCCCCGGGGGGGACCCCCCCCTATACCATCTTCCCGGGGTACACGAGACCCCCAACCCAATACCGGAGTCGAGGTCAGGCATACTGGCATGCTATCGTGAAAAAAAAATTCTAGATTTTCAAAGTAGGCTACTTTAACAAAATTTTATTTTTATCCCATATCGATGTTGAGTGTCATAAAACTCTCTGATACTACATTCTTAGAAACAGCCCTTGGTTTCCACCAGACTGGCAAAGGGGTATGTGGAAAAAAGTATTATAGAGCATCCTGGTTAGGAGGCAAAACAGGCTGTCAGTGCCTCCATTATGTCTGTATGGACTAAGACTCCTTCATAACAATTTGTATCTCTCTCTGTCAGGGAAAGAGGGATAAAGGGGTACAGTGGTACACAAAAAGATGGCAAGGAATAGGATCCCACTGTTCACACCAACTATAATAGGGAAAGGAGAACCACACATAGGAGGGGGATCCAGGGCAAATCTGTTCAAATGCTAACGGGCCCACATTTCCCTCCTGTGTGACAAGAGGGCCCAGGGTAGTACTCCACTTCTCATCTAAATCGTCACTTTTAGGCTACATATTGAGTAACACAAATACCTCCAAATGGTCCACAAACCCAGGAACACAAACACTACCACTATTAAGAGACGAGTGATAGGGTTTAGCACTGCAGGTGACATGCACCAGAAATCACTTATACTGTATGGATGTTCAGGTTCTTTAGGGCAGTATGGAAAAACCACTAAAGTTTTCAGCTTTAATTTACAGGCTCAACACTTACATCACAACGTACATACATAAAAGTATGAAAAACAGTACAGAAAAGTGAATGGTTGTATCTCTAGCTCTAGGCACCCTTGTGTGTCTTAGCCCAAGGATTTTAGTGACAACAAAATCCCCTCAGCTCCTCCTGTTAAGGTCACAGCAGGGATTGCTAATGACATGCAGAGGACAAAAAAAATGCCATAATTATAGCTTGTGTCATAACTTCTTCTAGGTCTCCTAGCCAAAAATTATAAGCACAAAGGGCGGCATGTATGATTTAAATATCAATTTTTATACACATAATATTAGTATAGAATACACCTCATTTATGAACCCGGTCTACTGCGGGTCATAAATCAGGCACATTTTTGAATTAGACATTCTGACTCGGTAACCACTTTGAAAGTGGTTTACCTGTTCCAGCAGTAATGCCTTTTGGGAAATTTCCTTACGAAGTTATAAAAATTTTGCTTCGACGGTTTTTTGTGCCCGCCTCCCACATGCTCCCCGAAATCAGGCACATTACAAAGTGCATTTGGTGCTCTGTAATGCAACTGATACTGGCGTATGGGAAGCTAATGCGAATGGGCCTGATGTCGGGCTGAAAAGACGCCAGACTTCTGGTGCAGCCCCGTTCATACATGTCGCCCAAAGTTCCCAAGTATTAATTCACTAACCATACCAAATATAAATATGAAAGATTTTTAACTTCAGCCAATACTCAGCTTAACAAGACCTAAAAATCCTGGTATTTGATTTAGGAAAAGTGGCTGAGTTTTCTGATCATAAGCTCATAAATTATGAAAAGCATGGATTTTGACCTATATGTCTATACTTTCCTTTGTCCATACTCCATGGGGTAGAATTATCAATAGTGTCTTAGACAGTGTAAACTTAGACTAGACAGTCTTACAATGCGCCACAGTCATCATAGTATTGATAAATATGGTGCAGGTTAGAACGGTCTAGTCTAAGTTTTTTCCATTAAAAAAAGGTTTCTTTTACGCAAGAAAAAATGCAAAAAAAATTTGGGCCCTTTCTTGTCGCATTTAAGCCACCTTTCCCACGAAGCCCACACCTTTGAGGCCCATCCCCCCTTTTATCGGACGAGTCGCAGAAGCTTTCTAAAACACATATTAAATGTGGTGAATAGCTTGTTTTTGGCGCAAATTTGACCCCAAAAATTTTTAAAAGAACCCTCCCCCATGTGTTCATTTACCTAGTTGTGTTATATAAATTTTTAGTGTGTGCAGGTTTTATATTAATTATAATTATATTTATTTATATATATATATTTTTTTTTATATTAATAATATATATAATATAAACATTTTAATTCTTCAAAAATGGTGACATCAAGGGTTATAAACTACAATTATTAACCCTTTATGTGGGACTTTAACATAAATAAAAAGAGAATAAGAGGCATTATACATACATTTTATTAGTACTTGGTAGTATTGCCCTTAAACTGCAAGACTTGGGTCAAATGTTTTTGATATCCTTCCACAAGCTTCTCACAATAGTTGAGAGAAATTTTGGCCCTTTCTCCTGACAAAAACTATGTAACTGAGCCATTTTTTGTGATCACTGTCAGTTTTTTGCCGCGCCCCCTGCTTGGACCGTCGGCCTGTCCGTGCTGCCTGTTCTGCTGGGGCTCCCTTGCGGGGTCCCGGCAGCCTTTTTTCTGCTTGTATTTCCCTGTCCCTGTTCATCTTGTTGCTTCCGGGGGTCCTGTCTGTCCCTGTCCTCCTAGCGTGTGCGGCGGAAAATTTCCTCCCTATTTATTTTTTCCTGTTCTGTGCACCTTCCTCTTCCCCCCTGATCTCTGGTATAAAAGAGGAATTTCTGTCTTTACTCTGTGTCAGTTCATTCGTCTCTTGCGTGTTTTGCTGGGTCCTTCTTAGCTCCTGCCATATCTCGGGACTTCCCGGGAATGTTTGGTTCGTTTCTGTGTCATCTTGCCCTGACCTTTGTCTGCTCCGTTATTTGATGTCTCTCACCTGTCCTGTGTCCGCCTTGGCACCTATTTCCCGGTCTGTACCCGTTTGTTACCTGTCAGTTCCTGCCCTTCCTGTGGGTTTTTTGTATATTTATCCTCCTGTATCCCGCTGTGTTCCCGAGACTTTTTTCCTGCCCTGTTATGTTCTCCCTTTTTCCGTGTCCTGTCCTGCACCTCGGCTGTCACCCCCAGGGAGCCCCTCAGGGGGTAGCGACCCCGGGGGTCCCGCAGCCAAGTCCATCCCGCTTTGCGGCGGGCTCTGGCGAAGACCAGGGGCCCCTTAGACTCCGCTCCCTGGCGTGGTCCTCCAGCTACCACCTCGCCTGCGGTGATCACAGTGGATCCATGAAAAAACTTTGAGACTCTCGGTTCACATATTTTGATCAAAAGATATTTACGCTGCCCACGATCTTTCGACAGTTGATTCTCAAAACCCGGGCAGGACCACACTATCCTATACCTCTCAAAAAGTTTTTTCATGTATGGATAGATTAGCATAAATGCTTCTTTAGGGAATTCTCCACGTAGTGATGCCATTTTTCACAGTGTCCCTGTCGGCGGGTGCCGTAGTGACACATGTATTAATACATGATGCCGCAGCCACTCCATGGCACCCCAGTTTTGATAGCGATTTTTCAGAATGTTTGTGTGCTAGAAACATACTTTATACTTGGTGTACATTGATTTAAGACCTATATGGGGAAAAGAAGGGGTGCTTCCATTGTTTCTCACCGCCCACTTCTCACAGGCTGTCATAAAGAAGTGCAGCTTGCAAGACTGGTGTGATTTTCTTATTTTTTCTCTCTGTATAATGTAGGTTCGTTGACCCAATGTGAAGTAGGCCGTGAATGTCTCTATTAGAGGTAAGTATAGTGAAGGACTGCCGATTTGAGAGTCACGTTTAAAGTTCGTGTCGAGCTTAAACATCCTTTTGTATCAAAATATTGAACGAGAGTCTCAAAGTTTTTCAGCTATGATAAATGCATAAATGCATCTTTAGGATTTCCAAACGTAGTGTATTTACCATGTTTAGGCAGTAGTGTGTCCCCGCTGGCGCTCTTGTGTGTGTACATGTATAATTACATGTGTGCCGCAGCCCTGTCAGTGGCACCCAGGTTTGCATAACGATTTTCAGAAAATGTTTTTGTGTGCAGAAACATACGTTATACTTGGTGTCCATTGATTTTAAAACCTATATGGAAGGAAGTGGTTGCTTCCATTTGGGTTTCCACTGCACCTCCCACTCTCACCAGGCTGTCAAAATGAAGTGCAGCTTGCAAGTCTGTGTGTTTTTCTTATTTTTTCTCTCTGTATATGATAAGGTCGGGATTGACCCAGTTAAAGGCCGTGAATGGCTCTATTGAGAGGTAAAGATAGCATAGGACTGCCCCGATTTTGAGCATCGACGGTTGATAGTCTGGGCACTTCAAAACATCTTTTGTTCTAAATATGTGAACCGAGAGTCTCAAAGTTTTCATGTATATAGATAGCATAAATGCCTTCTTTAGGGATTTCCAACTCTCTTGAAAAAACGTAGTGTATTTGCCAATTACACAGTGTATCCACACCCGATGGTCACGGTTCGGCTGCTTCGGCTAACGTTTGTCAGCGCCGCGCATCGTTACAGTATGAACTGACCATTGGATTCCGCTGGTGTGACCCTGCCCCTCGTCTAGATGCTGTCTGTCCGCAGGCTCATGTTCGCCCAGAGCGGCTGGCACGCATTGCCTGCTGGCTCATGGTTCGCACCATAGCGTCTGCACTCCCGTTGCCATGCTGCTCATGTATTCGCCCACAGCATCTGCACCTCTGTGCCCTGTTCACGGTCCCACCCCTAGAGCGGTCCTTCATGTTGCCTAGCTCACGTCATCCCAAGAGCGTCCGTCTGTTGCCTAGGCTCACGTCCAGAGCCCAGAGCTGTCCGTACTGTTGCCAATAGCTCACGTCCAGCCATAGCGTCCGTCTGTTGCCTAGCTCACGGTCCAGCCCAAGCGTCAGCTGTTGCCTATCTCACGTCCAGCCCACAGCGTCCGTCTGTCCTAGCTCACGGTCAGCCCAGAGCGACCGTAGCTTGCCTAGCCATTCACTGGGTACCAGCCCCAGCTGCCGTCTCTTTTTTCCTAGCAGCTCACGTCCAGGCCGCAGAGCGTCCCGTCTGTTGCCCAATCTCACCTTCCAGTCCCGGATGCATCCGTGCTGTTCGCCTAGCTTCCGGTCCAGCCCTGAGTTCCCCCCCATTTTGCCCTTAAAAAAGTTTTCCCCGGTGGTTTCTCCAGCTACCACCTTTGCCTGCGATGATCCTAGTGAGGCCACACCCTAGGATGTCAGGCGGCGTCGGCGCTTCGGCGTACGTTTGTCAGCGCCACATCGTTACAATCACTTTGCTCGCATCTGCCTTTTTCAGCTTTGCCCACAAATTTTCAAGAGGATTGAGTTCAGGGCTTTGTGATGGTCAATCCAAAAAACCAAAACATTGAGTTGGTTATATCCTAAGCCACTTTATAACCAGTATAGGCAGTATATGCATCGGGTCATTGTCCATCTTGGAAGACCCATTCTCCCAAGCTTTAACTCCTGCTGATTCCTTGAGATGTTGCTTCAAGTATCACACATCATCTCTTTCTACATGATACCGATCTATTTGTGAAGTTCACCAGTCCCTCCGGCAGCAAAACAACTCCAAAACATGATGCTGCCAACCCCATGTTTCACATTTGGGATGGCTTCCAAGCTTCTCCCTTTTTCCTCCAAACGTAACGATGGTCATTATGGTCAAAGAGTTCAATTTTAGTTCCATCAGACCACAGGACATGTCTCCAAAAAAGTAGGTACCTTTGTTCCTGAGTGCATTTGCAAACATTATATTCTGGCTTTTATATGTTTATCTTTTGATAATGATCTCATTCTGCAGAGTGCCTTTCGAACCATGTTGATACAGTACTCATTTCACATGTGGATAATGACACAATCTACCATCTTCCCAGCATCATTTCTTCCTAAGGGACATGTATGAACAACTATCTTTGAGGCTAAAGATTTCCTTGTTGCCCATAGCAACCAATCAGAGCGCCCCTTTCATTTTTTCAGAGCACTACTGTATATGAAATGAAAGGGGCACTCTGATTGGTTGCTATGGGTACCAAGGAACGTCTTAGACCAAGTCAGTTTTCATACATGTGGCCCTTTTGCTTTTGTTCTTGGGTTGATATGCACATGTCGAACCAAAGCATGTTCATCTCTGAGACACAGAATCCATCTCCTTCCTGTGCGGTATGATGGCTGGACATTCCCATCTTATTTGTACTTGTGTATAATTGTTTGTACAGATGAACAGCGAAACCTTGCAGGTATCCTGGAATTGCACCCAAGGATGATCCAACTTGTGCAAGTCACATTTCATCATTACCTATATCTTATCCCGATTTTCTTAGACCTTTCCAGTATGTAACACAAGAGAGCATGTGTTTCTGGTTGAATTAAAAATACATCCACACTTGTGTCTTCTAATTAAAACACAGTTAATTGTTGCCAATAAACCTATTAGAAAAAGGTTATCTCAGATGTCATGCCAAATAATGGAGAAAACCATGCATAATGGTGTCGGTTATATAAGCGTATGTAAACTTCTGGTTTCAACTGATTATTTTGGTATTCACAAGGCATAGAGAAGAGCTGAAACTCAAGAACGCCTCTATAGATGTAACAAAAATCCTCAATTTAGCTTCTGACGCAATAGTCCTTTGGAAACCCAAAGGATGTTCATTCCAAGCCAGAATAAACTCACCTGCATACAGCTGTTTGGGGGTTTTGCCCCTTGTCTTTGCAGAGCATAGCTTGCTGGCTTGCTGGGTGGGTGTGAGGCAATGAGTGGCTCAGAAAGGGTAATATCAGTCCTTGGGAAAAGCACCATATAGGAGAGATATTCCCCTTGCTGAGCCACTTATAGCCTCCACCTATCCACCAGGTAAGCTCTGCACTGATGAGGTGCAAAACCCTAAACAAGCTGTATGCAGACTTTAAACTGACTAGCTAACATCCCTTTTGCTTTCCAAAAACTCAGTGAGTCAGAAGCAAATTGAGGATTTGTTGCTTCCAATAAAGTGCTTGAGCTTTCAGCTCTTTTCCCATGATGCCTTGTGATATGCAGATGCTTATCAAAAAGGCAATTTCAAATCCCACACACCTATATGGTGCTCTCCTCAAGGACAGACATTTCCCTTTGTTTTGGTATGAAGTAGTTATTTTTTACCAAATGTATATTGAAAATTAAGTTTTATATTTACTTGGGACATTTTTTTGGCTTTAGTATATATCATTTCTGACCTCTGTTGGACACCTTTTAGATTGCTTCTTTAGCATGAATAAAAGCCACTAACCTCTATTTTCAGTCTGCTTGTTGGCCATAGAAGGGTGAGCATTTGTGATCCTTTCTTTTTTGTTGTGGTGCTCTGGCGGCCATTGTTGCGGTGCCTGTGGAGTGGTGTGACCCACAGTTAGGGGGCTAGGTCTGGCGGCAGTGCTGTTATTGGGCCAATGGGTTGTTACCCTTGCTAGTGCTGCTGACGCTTTGGTGGTGGCTGCCATGCGGTGCTACATCATAGTGTAGGGACCCACTTTAAAGAGGTCGCTGTGACGTGGCAAGTGGGCTTATACCATTTGATCAAAAAGTATACTAAAAAACCTCAAGTTTATTTTTGAAAAGATTTCTGCTGAGAAGCAATAGATCAACGTATGGTAAGTGCAGGCTTTGACTGGCCCACAGGGGAACAGGGGAAACCCCTGGTGGGCCCCTGAGCATAGTAGAGATGGAGTTGTTTTTTAACTGCATATATATGCTTGGAAGAGGCAAAATGGCAGAGAGAAAGAGGCAAGAAGCAGAGTATAGAAGGCCTACACGTTCATTTATAGTAGCTGTAGAGTGGGCCCTTAAAATAGACTTTACCGATGGGCCCAGAAACAGCTCAACTGGTGGGCGCCTTGAATGAACTCCACTTGTGGGCCCAAGGCACCTCAGTCTGATGCTGAGTAAGTGAATGTGCGTCCCATGTCTTTTTTCCTCCTCCTGGATTTAAATATCTATAATTGTTTTGAAGCATAAAAGTGAACTAAACTTTTTGCAGATTTTCTGTGGCTTTTCTTCAGTATAACTAGGATGATAATAATGGACATTTCCTTCCATCTACAGAATTAGCATTTTTTTTTACCACGTTTCTTCAGAGTGAAGTGGCATTAAAATATACATGTAGGAAAATTAATGTAAAGTATACACTAGACGATATTAAAAATTTTTCCAGCCTACAAAGAATGGAAAAGTCTGTGATTTTTATGGTCGGTACACTTCAACTGTGAGAGACAGAATCTAAAAAACCCCCAAAAAATCAAATTGTATGATTTTATTGTGTATAAGTGCAACAGCTGTGGAGAAGTGGTATAGTAGAAGTAGTATAAGCAACGCTAGGAAGTGGAATCTAAGTAGGTCTTGGTATTCACCAGAGCACGCCCGCAAAGGGCAGGTTGGAGCTTCGCTGCGGCGAGTGGTCCTACCAGTCTTCTAGCCCCTACTTGATTTGCCTTGTGTGGCGGCCTGGCGAGGTGTGCAGCGTTGAGAGAAAACTCGTAACGAGAGGACAGGAAATGAAGGAAAATGGTATGGTACATGGTATCACTAGGAAACACCCTGGGAATGCTTTCTTGCAAGACAAAAGCCACTCTTGAAAAGAGGAAGAGGCAGTGTTAATACTGTCAGCATCCGGCAATGACCAATCCCTGGGGCGCTTGCCCTTTAAATCTAGCAGAGCTACTGCGCACGTGCCTTAGGCAGCAGGGGCGTACGTGACAGCCCGCAGGCAGAGAACGAGGAGCAAAGTGAGTATATGGAGCTGGGGTCAGCGCTGTGGGTGCGCCCGCGACCCGACAAGCAGATCGTTGGCATACTCGTAACAGTGCCCACCCCCCGCTTTGGTCTCCCTCTCTTTCTTGACTGGAGAAACTTGAGCACCAACTTACGGTCCAGGATGTTGTCCTCCGGCTCCATGACTTTTCTTTCTCCTGCTCGGAACTCCCCCCTTCCAGTTGATGTAGAAAGTATTTTTCCTCCCACCAAAAGTCTTCGTGGCCAAGATCTCTTTCACTGCATAGAGGTCGGTGGTATCAGCTTCAGGTGAAGGGGAGGTGATTTGCAGAGAAAATCAGTTCAGGCAAGTGGTTTCAGCAGGGAAACGTGGAAGGAGTTCGGAATGTGCATCATAGGTTAAAACCAAAGCTTTTAGGCCACTGGATTGATACGTTTCAGTACCTCGAATGGCCCCAGGAAGCAAAGGCCTAGTTTGTAGCTGGGGATCTTGAGACAAATGTATCTGGCCAACAACTATACTTTGTCTCCATGAGCAAAGATTGGGGAGGTAATTACTCATATTTGTATCCATACGGAGTGAAGATGTTTGGGAAGAAGAAGTGCTGCACTAAGCGTGAAGCAGTGGTAGGCCCGGCAGATGAACAAAGTGTGACATTTTTGAGAACCACCCAAACAATGGTATTACCAGATGAGAGAGGAAGATCAGTGACAAAGTCCATAGCCACGTGAGTCTTTGTGCTCTTGGGGATGGGTAGAGGCTGTAGCAGACCTTCTGGCTTGAGGTGACTTGTTAAGGGCACAAGTGGTACAAGATTCAACGTACTCTCGAACATCCTTAACAAGATCAGGCCACCAATAGAAACGAGATATTAGAGAACAAGATTTTTGTACCCAAGGGTGTCTGGCAATTTGAGAGCAATGTCCCCATATAAGTATCTTCTTTTGGAGCGCAGGGTGCACGTAAGTCTTGCCCGGAGGGATACACTGGAAGTCCACGACAGCAGCATTGATCAGCTGTTCAGGGTAAACGATATTCCGAGGAGCTGGTTCTTCCCCTATCACATCGGAAGCGCGGGAAAGGGCATCCGCAATGATATTCTTCTCCACAGGGCAAAAATGAATTAAGCAATTGAACCGGGAAAAGAAGAGGGACCATGGTGCTTTGCGCGGTTTTAGACTTTGAGCTGTCTGGAGGTACAGGAGGTTTTTGGGGTTGGTGTAGGTATTGACCTGGTGACGAGCCCCTTCAAGGTGATGGCGCCATTCTTCCAAAGCCAGTTTGAGGGCCAGTAATTCCCGATCCTCGATGGTGAAATTCTAAAAAAAATCTTCCTGCGGAGAAAAAGTCTTATAAAAGAAATCCACATGTTAGGTCCTTGCCCTTTTGACGCTTTTTTGTGGAATGACCGCCCCAGCCCCCACTGAAGAGGCATAGAATTCTAAGAAAAATGACTTCTCAGTATCTAGCGGGGAAAGCATGGATGCAGAGACAAATGGCAATTTCAGCCTAGGAAGAGACATTTTTCATCTGCTCGTGGTGGCCCTGAGAGTGATCCATCTTTCTCATGTCTTGTCAAATAATTTAAAGAAGGAAGAGGAAGAAATACAGAAAAATTCCATCCAGGTGACTCCTATCTTCTATGGAATTTGCATTGAAAGGTACTGTACTAAACAGCTTAGCTTCTGATACTGGCAACAGCATACAGAGCATCATCCTCATCTGACAGCAGGTGGAGCTCTGTAGACAGAAATTTGCAATATACTCCCTGTCTCAGTACCTCAGGGTGCTGAAATGTGAAACATATAGTGTACAGATAAAGACATCCTCAAGTGCCGATAATTCCTGTTTATCAGTATCAAGAGTGCACAAGTTCAGGTAGGTGTTGTGATATCATCATCGGAGCACCACTTTCCTGTACTGCCATTGAACCAAAGAAGACATGGTTCCTATCAGAAAGTAAGAAAAGGGATAGCTAATCTAAATATACAGCTGTTAGACCCCCTTTTTATCACATAATTAAAAAAATAAACCTTTTTTTGGGGTGACCCCCAAAACTGACCGTAAATTATAATTTTTTTTGATTTTTCAGTGGATTCAGTATTTTGAATCCGCCAAAATCCAATTTTCTATCTCAAAAGAAAGTCCTGCTGTATCTGCACAGCACAGATTTTTTTTCCGGGTTTCCTAAAACTAAAATTGTCTGGCAAAATATAGAACATGTTGTATATTCTGCTGGGCTGCCAGGAATCCAAAATCTGGCTACAATTTTTGTGCAACAACTGGCGGAGCAGTGTTGCTCGACGAACTAGAAATACCGTCGCTTTTTAGGGTTTTTTAAGCAACTGTGTAACATAGTAAAAGGGCAAAACTTATTCCCGATTCATGTTTTCCACTGTATTTTTGGATGCCTAATAAAAATACTTTTTCTTAAGAAAACAGAGTTATACCTTCTATTACAGAAACTGGGGGATAGCGAATCGAACGGGGGGGGTGGAATTCGTTTCGAATTTCGGGAAAAATTTGACTAAATGAACCAAATTCCGGGCGATTCTGGAAACAATCTCTTTTTTGCTAAAAGCCTCGACACATGTGTACATGGACAAAAAACAGGGGAAAAAAAAAGGGGAACCCCCTTTAATGCTATACTGCAACATCACCAAACACACCCAGCCAGCTTCTGTGATGTCACAGCCTTAAAATAGGCCATCCATTTTCATTCACCACGTGTCTTTTATGTACACGGATCCTTGCAGCAGCCTAGTTTTGCACTCTGTGCCAAATACTTCCGATTTTTATAGTTACGGGTGAAATACCTTTCAACTACACAGGTTGTCATATATACCATGTTCCAAACCATCGTTTTTTTTTTTGGGGTATATTTTTGGCGCCCCAATCTGGATACCACAAAAAACTTCTGTGTTGGTTCAAAATGCTTTAAATTTAATTGAAATTAGTTTCTCTCTAAGCACTGCATACAACTTTGAAAAACCCACCCCTTACTGGGTTTCTACACTTTATCTCCATCCAAATTTTGGGACAGGGCCCCTAGTAAAGGGACGAAAGGAAGAAAAATTCCCAGAGAGGTATATTGGGGGAAAGAAAATTTTGCCTCATTTAGTGAGGTGTGCTTCCTAAGGGCAAGCTGAAAAACTCGGGGTTCAGTCCCTTGGCCCATGATTTCCAATCGGTCAAACTGAAAACTACTTGGTATCACAATAGCAAGTGAATTTCTCAAGAACTCCAACTTCCAGAGTCAATTCAATGGTCAAACCAGGTTTCCTATAGGACCCCACTGCCTGTTTTGGGAAGGGATCACTGATCCAGCATTTTTCCCGGGAAATCACAGAATCCAAGAGCCCTGTTTCAATGTTAACAGCAGCAGGTGAGCCACCAACACAGCAAAAACGAACTCCATCGCACTTTTTTAAAGCAAAATTTCCTATTTCCGGGCTGTGTAACACCTCCATGCAATTCTGCGAGCTTCAGTAAATTGAAAAAGGTTATAACCCTCCCTGATTGTTTTTTTTCTGCCACATATCCTGCACCATCTGCCCGGGGAGTCACCCCCGGGGGAGGGGTTAACCCCAGCCTGATTACCACCCTATCCACGGGGTCCCACTAGTGCCGGGCCAAACTCTGGCCGAAAACCCCAACGGCCACAAACTTTTTAAATAACTCCACTTTTTCCAGCGCCCCGCCCTGGGGGGCCTTCCCACCCCGGGCCCGCCGGACTAACCGGGGGCCGGCCGGGCATACATTTTTTACCTAGCGCACGAACGGGATTCCGAAGTGCCTGAAAGAATTAAAGGGCCCACAGCTACAAGGGGGGTGTCAAGATCCTTGGGGGTTAACGAGTGGGAAGATGTCCAACCCAGCAGCCCCCCATCTCACCCCGTGCTGGCGCATCTCTGTGGGATCAACCCCTTAGGGGTGCGCAACTGGGGCTCCCATACTGCCACAAACCATCCCTTATATACCGGGTCAACATGGCTGCCACATATACAGTGAATCACACACCTAATACTTCAAAAGAAGATGACAGCCTGTTTTGAATTTCCCTTTGTCAGGGGAGCAAAAATCCCCATACTGATGAGTAAAGCTTTGTGGTCGGCCCAAAGGGGGTAAATTTTTGGCCAGCCACTGATAAAAAGGTGAAAAGGGACATCTTCCCCAAAGCTCAGAGGTATTTTTTCCCCGTACCACTTCAAAATAAAAATGCATTTTCAGTTCAGGCAAAACCCCCACGGACAGTTAAAACTTTCCCTTAATTTGCAAGGCCTTGCAATTAAGCAATTTGACCCAACATTTTTGAAAGATAAAACAAAATGCAAAAAGAACTTTTTTTTAGGACCTCTTGTCCACCAATAAGGCCCAGCTGCGCATGATTCCTTGCAGAACACGATAGGTTTTGCTAAATTCAAAGACAGATCAACCGTGTATTTGAAAACCCACTATGTCGAAAATGAGTCATTAAACCCCCGCAGTATCCCACCAAAGGTGTCCCCTTATCCCAAGGCCTGTCTACAGTACCCCCGGGCTCAAGCTGAGATCCTTCTCAACTTACGGTACAAGTCCCCGGAAGGGACCAAGAAGGGGCTGCTCAAATGAAGGGACTGTTCAGAATCTTCAACATTCCCCCGGGAGGGGGGATCCAATTAACTTCCAGCTCAGAGATTTCCAGGGCACAGAAAGGGAGGACCCCCCAACAGCCGACTGACCCGCACTGGTGGGAGATCTACTATCGATTTGACTCCGCGGCGACCCATCTGAAACCCGTTGTGACGGGCTGGTTTTTTAAAAGAGAGTGTCGTTTAAATGGGCAACCCCGGGAAAGGGGGCCCAACCCCCAGGAGTAGGAAAATCTGGCCCAGCAAACGGGAGACAATATTCGAGGACATCCAATGATTCCAGTTGTGATTGAGGACCCCTTCACCGCCCCCTGGACCTGTTTCGCGGTAACTACAATGCCCCCACATTGTCCCAAAAGTACTGGCTGAGGGGGGTTTTTTACCGACCCCTGATGGAGACTTGTCACTTTAGCAGTAAGGTCACCTTTTTTAACGGGTGGGATACAAAGGGGTTTCCCCATTAAGGTGGGGGGGTGGAGCAAATTCCCAAGGTCTGGGGGTAGAAAATTAAGAAGGGGATGAACTCATTAAACCCTGGGCCTAATGTATGGATAAGGGGCCTAGGAGGTCTTGCCATCGGGCAAATATATCAGAGTCACCCGACAAAGAAAAACATGCTCTCAAAAGAGAAATCAAGGTCCTAAAACAACGCAGTGGAAGCTACGGGGGGAAGTTTTGAAAGTAAGGGTGGGGAAACCCAATCCATTAGGGTTCCCCCCAAAAAAGTAACTATCATCGGGTGCCGAGCACCATGGGCATCGGGGGCCGGAACCGGGCCTGCGGGAACCCCGGTTTACTCATAGCATTCTATTTTTTGACGCTAGGGGAAAAGTTGATTCAAAAAGGGCATGGGTCCCGATCCATCTTTAATTGTGGAAGGGGGAAGCCCCCTTTTCCCCCAATACCACTGTGGCCAAACTTTTTTACATCAGCAATAATGTTTTTCGGCGCAGAACCCTTGAATCCATCTATTTAACGGACAATGCCCCTTTGGGTTATTTGGGAAACTTGCCAAAACGTAATGGGCACTGACTCCATCCCCAACACCTAAAGGATGGGGTTTTCCGAAGTACGGGATATGATGGGTCTTTATAAAATCCCAGGGATTTTGGCAGGAAAGAATACCAACAAACTTCCCCAAGGGGGAGACCTCCACCATCAAAAAAGTAAAGGCCCATAGCTCCCTCATTACCAGTTGCAAAAAGCAGATAAAAGAAATAAACAGGGGGGGAATCGGGGACGTGCAGCCCATGGCACCCCTAGTGTTAGCCCGGAAAAAGGATGGCACATGTTTTAATTTAGAAAGATTAACAAAAATCCACAAAGACGCAAAATCCCCTACCACGCAAGAGGAGCTCTGGCAGCACAAAAATCAGCTAGGTACTTTTCCACTTTGGATTTAAACAGGGGTACTGGCAGGGTTTCCCTTCTGAAGCCGATTAAAAAAAAACCGCCTTTACTACTCCTAGGGACATCATTTTAAACCCCATGCCATTGGTTTTTCCCAATACACCTGGAACATTTCAAAAACTTATGAGTGCGTCCGGACAAAAATTTTGAACCGTCTATTTCCTAATGATTTTATTTAATATTTTAGGACCACGAAACTTTGCAGCACCTAGCAAAGTCTTGGGCGTTATCAACTTGGGTTAAAGAAAAAACCTCTAAATGCCCTACTGAAAGCCCAAGGGACAATATCAGGCTATATCGTCAGCTCAGAGGGAGTTTCCCCAATCCCAAAAAAGTTTCTGCTCAGAGACTGGCAAGACCCCCCCCATTGGGAGTCCACATTCCTTGACTAGTGGGCTATTACCGACGCTTTTTAAGGATTTTACCAAATTGGGGGCCCCCCTTCAAACCTCCTAATTTTGGCCCCCAAAAAACCAAAAATAAGAACCCCCAATAGACTTTTACACCCTTTAAAGAGTCATTTCGACTTAAACAAGCATTACTGGAAGGGCTTTTCTACCCAAAAAATTTCAACCTTTTTATCCTCCCCCAAAGCCCCCCAGGGGTTAGAGCTATCCATTCAGGGGGCAAACGGCAAAAGAGAAGGGCATCTCTATCGAGTAGGGAAACTTTTTTCCCCCCCTGAAGGAACCCTACCATCTAAGCTCCCAAGCAAAACCTTGGGTATTGTATGGGCTGACCAGAGATTTAAACATTTTTTCCTCTTCCCAATTTACCTCTACACAGACAACAATCCCTTACACATCTGGATACCGCCAGGCTTGGTACCTTGGCAAAAGGGGAGGCTCGGGGATCCAACACAATTCGTTATTAAATACCGACTGGTATAAAAATGCAATGCAGACACTTTTTCCCGCATGCCAAACCCCCGATTTAGAGAAAAATCCACTACCTGAGGTTGAATACGCATTTTACAACAAAAATGTCCTCCAATTCTGACTTGTGGTGGGAGGAGTTTTGTCATCGGGAAATTCTTAACCCACTACCCCACAGGTTTTCAGAGACACAGAGCATGACCCAGCATATCCTTATAAAAGAACTCCTTGGTGCAAAGATTCATCCCACTCCGAGCACCGCAATGTTCAAAAAATTTTGGAAAGAGAGAAAAAACTTTCATTTTTAAGCAAATTGGTCCAAAAGCCTTAACCCACGTACGAGAGCTATATGGGAATTGTGTTCCAAAAAAATTGCCCATGGTTTTTGAAGCCCAAAAAAAACACAATCAAACGGAACTTTGGTTTAAGAACTAAATTATCATCCGTGATCGTTTTTCTGGGCGGGGATGAGACGTCTATTGAGCAGTGGTGAAGAGTGCGCCCGTGCAAACCCCAGAAGGAAGAATCAAACACAAAAGCCCCCCCTTTCACCCATTGACAAGCAACCTTTAGAAATAGTGGCTCCCAGACCATGTCCCAAATCCGATCAGGGTCCCAAATATGCTCTGACCACGTAGACCATTATTCCGATCTTGGGGGTTGTGCCGTGAAAACCAAACTCAAAACGCTGCAAAAAATTCCAAATATTTTTGTAACCCATGGATACCCCGATCAAGTTCTACAGACAGGGGCAGCCTTCGAACCGAACTTTCCCGGATTTTTGCCTTTTTACAGATATGAAGATCAAACAACCGTACCACACGCAAAGGGAAAAGGCTTTTTGAAAATGATCATCTTGTTCAACCACTGCAGATCTTGCCATTGGGAAAAAGGGGGCCAATGGCCAGAAAATTCCTAATAATTAAATGATAAACATATCCAACCCTCAACAGGATACGCTCCACTTACTGATGCGTCCGACCAGTAAACTTCCCATTTACCTGGAAATGGGAGCCTAACTCCTGAAACCCCAAACCGCCAAACACTATTGGAAAACCCGAAAGGGGAATTACAAATCAAAGTCCACAATGTTGGAACAAAGCCCTAAGTTTAAAAGAAAGAAAAACTTTTAAACCATTTTTAAACCTTACCCCCCTCAATTTAAAGAAAAAGAGAAACCCAACTTGATACCAATACTCAACCCCCCCCCCCACCCCCCTCAACCACTACTCAAAGTTTCCATTTCTAAAAAAGGGGAAAGACAAAACCAATTTCAAAGCAAATCCTGGCTCAGTTTTCATTTTTTCCCTACTTTTTCCCAACCCGTCCCCCCAAACCCCCCCCCCCCCCCTGGGGCCCCTGCCCAGCCCCTAACTTTCATCCCCAAACCCCCCCAAAAAACCCCTTTCCCCTGATCCGCACCCCAAAAAAACATTGCCTTTTCCCCCCCAGCGCGCCCTTAACACGGGCTCCTTCCGTTATAAAATTTAAAAAAAATTTGGGCCCAAAAAACCCAGACCGCTAACGGTTAAAAAAAAAAATTTGGCCCCCCATCTTTTTTCCCCTTCCCTCTCCCCTAAAGCCCCCCGTAAAACTTCCTCCCCTCACCCCCCCCCCACCCAAAAAACAAATTTTCCCTTGGAAAACCCCCCAAAACCCCCATGCTAATTTTGATTATAACCCCCCCTCCTCGGGGCGTCCCCCAATGGAAAATTTTGGGGTTTAAACGCTGAAAACAAACACAAAATTTTTTCTCTAAACTCCCCCCCCCGGCCAATTTTGGGATGTTTACTCGTGGGGGGAAATTTCCCCCCATGTTGGGAACCCCCTTCTTGGTTTGGACAAATCAATTTAATTAAATTACCCCTTTTCCCTAACAAAATTTAACCCCCTCCCTTTCGGGGTTCCCTTTTTTCCCATCCCAAATTTTAAAAAACCCCCTAGCGGGGGAAAATTCCCCCCCCCTTTTTAATTTTAAAAAGGGAAAATTCCCCAGGACCTTCCCCCCGGCAAAAGAAAACCCAGGGGACCCCCCTGGCCCCAACAACTTCCAAATTTTCAAAAGAAAACTACTTTTTCAACAGTCCCCACAAGTGACACCAACCCCTTCTGAAAGAGAAGAGCAGCTAGCACCAGCCCCTGACACTTTGCATGCCGAAAAGCCCGGAAAATCTTCCTCATCATAGAGGTGAGCCTGCTGTACCTGGGGTGGATTTAAGGAGAGGTAGACAGTTGCCTAGTCTCCCCATTTTGCGCAGATCACAGCGTAGTACACAGGGACAGATGCCTTCTCGTTATAAGGATGATTAAAGAAAATGTTTGTGTTCATGTTAAACTATGCCTTATGTACCGTTCATAACTGTGTTAAAAAGAAAATAAATGTGTGCCCACATGGACTAATGTGAGATTTCAGCAACCATTACCCTTCTTTCATCTACAAGCACTCTTGTAAGGACTTACAAACTGAATGCAAACCCAGATTCACCATTCAGTTGCCCACCCTATGGATGACAAATATGGCGGCCTTGGTAAAGGAGCCATCCAAAACAGCCAGTGCAGTGAATTTGATTATATGGTCTGTGTGCCCCGCAGCTGCACTCGGGGACGATCAGGAGTGGAGGAGTGGTTTTGGGCTGTAATCCACGACTAGTTTATTAAGACTGGTTATGTGTTCAGGTCAATGTTATTTGTCTTGCTATGTACGGGCTCCCAGCCCAATATCTTGAGGATGTGTTATTCTTCAGTAGGGGGGAATGTGGCGCCCCATGTCTGGATCACCACAAAATAACTGTCTGTGATAGGTTACATAGGCATTATTAGATGTGAAAGTTAGTTTCTCTGCTAAGCACTGCATACAGACATTGTAACCCGATCCCTTACTGGGAATTCTACACTTTTCCTCCATCCAGAGTTTAGGACACGGCCCCTAGTCAGAGGAAGAGGAAGTGTGCCCAGACAGTGTAGTATTGTGGGAAGAAGAAGAAGATTGCCTCATGTAGTGAGGGTGTGTGCCTTCCTACAGGGCAAGCTGCAGAAACCAGGGTATCAGTCCCTTGGCCACAGTGACTTCCAGAGTTTGTGGCAAACTGAGAAACTACTTGGTGTTCACAAGTAGCAGTGTGAATTTCCCAAGAACTCAGCAACTTCAGAATCAGGAGTTCAATGGTGACAGAAGCCAGGATTCCTATAGGACCCGCACTGCCTGTTCTTGGAAGGAATCACTGATCCAGCATTTTTCTCTTGGAAATCACAGAATCCAAGAGTCCTGTTATCAGATGTGTAACTAGCAGTAGGTGAGCTACACCACACTACAGCAGAGAATCTGAACTCTCATCGCACATGTTAGGCAGAAATCCTTTTTCCTGGACTGTGTAACACCTCCTGGCAATGTCTACAGAGCTCCATTAAATTGCAAGTGTTGATAACCCTGCCTGGATGTGTTTGTTTTCTGCCACATCATCCTGCACCATCTGCCCTGGGAGTCAGCCCCTAGTTGGGGAGGGGTTAATCAACAGGCACTAATTAGCACCATCTATCTCCCAGGGATCTCCATTAGTGCCAGGCCAAACTCTGGCCGACAACCCCAACTGGCGTCACAAACTTTTTCAATAATTCAATTTTTTTGCCGAGCTGCCGCTGCACCTGGCTGGGCCTTCCGGGGCAGGGACGGTACATATTGCTCTCTGTGCCAAAGAGTTACTTTTTTCACGTATAGTGGTGAACTATCTTGTAAATACAGTGCATGTATTTCTCACAAACACATCTCCATTACAGGCAGGTTATTATTTTGGGATATTGTTGTCTGCACCAAAGAGTTACAGGCGTGCCACAGGCCTGATGTCACACATCTGCTGCCAGCTGCTCCTTCTACCACCCACCATCTTTACCAGGGACTGGTATTGCTATTCACCTTCCCACTCTTCACTGGGCCATTATGTAGCCTTCTGATGCTGCTGTCTCCTTACCACTCAGGTCTCCTCATGCTGCTGCTGCTTCTGTCACCTCCAGACTATGTCACCATGTCACTCTCTGGCTTGATGCTGCTGCCACCACCTCCTCATTATGTATATGTCCCCCATAGGCAGGTTATAGGCAGGTATATGTCCCCCATAGTCAGGTTCTAGGCAGGTATATGTCCCCATAGTCAAGAAATAGGCAGGTATATGTCCCCATTGTCAGGTTATAGGCAGGTACATGTCCCCCATATTCAGGTTATAGGCAGGTTATAGGCAGGTATATGTCCTCATAGGCAGGTAATAGGCAGGTAATAGGCAGATATATGTCCCCATCGGCAGGTTATAGGCAGGTACATGTCCCCATAGGCAGGTTATAGGCAAGTTATAGGCAGGTTATATGTCCCCATAGGCAGGATTAAAAAAAAAAAAAAAAAAAATACAAGTACTTACCTCTCTCCCTCACTGCTCCGACTCCCGGGCGCTCCGTCTTCTGGCACACATAGCATGATGTCATCAGGCTGTGCAGACAGTGTGATGACATAGCATGCTGCCTGTGCCGGAAAGTCTGCGGCTGTCCGGAGTCCACTGCGGAGCAGGGAGCGCTCGCTCTCTGCTCTGCAGTGGTAGTTTCACCTGTAGAGGAGTCGCATACAGGTTAAGAGATCGCCGACAGTGCCCAGGCCATGGCAGTGCCCGGACGCTGTTGGCTTACTTGGGATTCTGCTATATTCGCTCCTTGAGGAGTCGCATATAGCAGAAGTGTCCCTGCCGGCGCCCGGGCCATTGCAGTGCCCGAGCGCCGACAGTGACTCGAGTATAAGCCGAATACGAATTTTTTGTGCTGAAAAACTCGGCTTATACTCAAATATATACGTAATTTACAAAATAATGGTAGCAACAAATATCAAAACAGGACCATGTTGACTATCATGTAGCATCCCCTCTTTTTACAATAGTCTTCAAAGTTCTAGGAAGTGAGGAAACCAATTTCTGGAGCTTTGGGACAGTAATGGTGTCCCATTTTTGTCTTCTGTAGGATTCTAGCTGTTCAACAGTCTTGAGTCGTCTCTGCTGGATTTTTTCTATTGATGAAACAACTGGGCTCTTCTACTGTGAAGGTATTCTGTTGTGATGGATGCAGTTTGTGGTCTAGCATTGTTTTTCGTTATATTTTTCACAGCGTCCTTACTTTTTTGAAATTGGGGTTTTATATAATCAAATGATATTAAACAGTTAATTGATAAAAATACATAGACAATACAATTAATAGGAGTCTCATCAGTAGTTACTTCTATTTTAAAGAAATTAGTTCCTGTTCTTAAGTCCTTATTCAAGGATTGTCTTTACTTTTTGAGTGACACCATCATTGCAAGCTATAATAACTTTGTGTGGGTTGCTAAGGAAAACTGAAGGACATTTTGTTCAAATTTTGTTTATAGCATGCAGAATAAAAAGGATTGTTTAACCCTTAACCAAGATTGACATAAAATTATGTCCTAATGCTTGTAAGGGAGTATGGAGTGGTCTCACAGGCTGAGCCCACTTGTAATAAAAATTGATGAAAAATTTGCATGTATCTCAAAATGGTACCAATATGGGGGAAAAACAAATAAAAGTAAGCAGCACAAAGTAAAAAAGATTGAGAATGTTTTTAAGAAGTACCAAAACATAACAAAAACCCTACATATATGGTTTCACCGGAATCATACCAACCTGCAGAATACAGATAACACATCATTTATACCAAATAATTAATATAATAAAAACAATACCCATGTAAGGATGACACAAGTTGGTTTTTTCACATTTCACCACACTTAGAATTTTTTTCAGTTTTCCAGTACATTATATGGTAAGGACAATGGCACCAATAAAAAAATAACATCTTGTTCTGCAAAAAAGAAGCCCTCATAAGACTATGTAGATGGAAAAATAAAAAAAGTTATGGCTTTTGAAAGGCACGGAGGAAAAAAACGAATGCGACAATAATGAAAAATGTCTGCCTATGTTCATTATAGTATCAGACTTCTCAATTCCAAAAATATTTTACCTTGATGCAGGAATGCTTCATAGTTTGTGGAAGGTTAAGCCCTTCCTTTTCCCAGGCCACCAATGTTGTGACTATGAATCCAGACTGGTCTCCATTACTTGCAGCCAGCACAGACTGTAGCCAGAGACATTGAGTTTTGTGGTCATTTGTTCATGCACAGCTTTATACCCTTTACAGACGCACAGGGCTGCCGATAGGGCAGTACTAGAGGTACTGTCATACAGGGCCCAGGCAGAATTATGAAACAAGGGGGCCCAGCAATAGTAAGGGCCCACTGCTGCCTGGTAATAGTGAGGGTCCGCCGCGGTCCAATAATAGTGAGGGCCTGTGTGGCCCGGTAATATTGAGAGCCCAGCGCAGCCTGGCGGTAGTGAACTGGCCAGCAATGCAATGAAGTTACTTCATCGCACCACTGTCTCTCCCAGGCCACACAGCCTAGTCACTCTGCATAGGCTCTGCAACCTAGAAGCTGCCAGAGGAGTGTACTCGTGCTGGTGGTATGATGACGTCACGCCACTGGTGTCAAGCAGAAGAGGAAGACGCTCGGATGGGGAAGGAGAGTTATTGTTACTGTTATTATTTTTATTGGTGGTTTACACAACTGCCTAACTGAGGAGGGGACCTACAGTGGGTACGGAAAGTATTCAGACCCCTTTAAATTTTTCACTATTTCTTTCATTGCAGCCATTTGGTAATATCCAAAAAGCTAATTTTTTTTGCTGATTAATGTACACTGCACCCCATCTTGAAAGAGAAAAAAAAACAGAAATGTAGATTTTTTGCAAATTTATTAAACAGAAAAAACTGAAATTTCACATGGTCTTAAGTATTCAGACCCTTTGCTCAGTATTGAGTAGAAGCACTTTTTTGAGCTAGTACAGCCATAAGTCTTCTTGGGAACGATGCAACAAGTTTTTCACACCTGGATTTGGAGATCCACTTCCTTTCTTCCTTGCAGATCCTCTCCTTTTCCCTCAGGTTGGATGGTGAACATTGGTGGACAGCCATTTTCAAGTCTCTCCAGAGATGCTCAATTGGATTTAGGTCAGGATTCTGGCTGGGCCAGTTAATAATGGGCACAGAGTTGTTCTGAAGCCACTGCTTTGTTATATTAACTTTGCGCTTAGGGTCATTGTCTTGTTGGAAGAAGAACCTTAGGCCCAGTCTGAGGTCCAAAGCACTTTGGAAAAGGTTTTCATCTCGGATATCTCTGTACTTATCTCTGCATTTATCTTTCCTTCAATTGCAACCAGTCGTCCTGTCCCAGCAGCTGAAAAACTTTGATTTTGATTGGTTCTAACTTCTCCATAGGTTATAATGGGTCCCTGTCGCTCCTATTCTGATTGGCCAGGATTGCCAAGCCCCCGCTAGCTCAACCAATCAGCTCTTTTCTGCATTTTTACTGTATTTTGAACTGTCCCACCTTTGATTTTGATTGGTCAATATTTCTCCATAGGTTATAATGGTTCACTGTCGCTCCTATTCTGATTGGCTGGCTTCTGCCGACCAATGAGAATAGCTTACAGAATTTGAATTACTGTATTTCCAGGCAATTTCCAATATCCAAATTCCCGATGTAGCGCCATTCTAGATTTTTGGAAAATGATTTTATTTATGTATTTTTTTTTGTATGTTTGAGCTCTTTTTCAGAGAATGTTGTACGCCTTTATAAAGGCGATTTTTTAATTCATACACCGCACGGACATTTTTAATGATTTCTTCCTGCTTTCCAGCCTGTCTCAAAACGGAATACATGTTCGGCGCAGTCCCGCACTGCGCCTAAGTCCCGCACTGCGCCCCACACACTGGCGAGGCGCGGTGAACTTTTCCCCGCATGTATGATCGCACTACCTTGGGCGGCGAATCTTAGGCGCAGTCCCGCACTGCGCCTCACACACTGGCGAGGCGCGGCGGACTTTACATGGTATGTATGAGCACGCCCCGGCGCCGACATAAATCAGGTGCAGATTTCGCCGGAAAACTGGCGGAAAGGTGCGCTCCGACACGGCGTGACTCATACATGTCGCCCTTAGTGTTCTGCTGGGGAGAGGGAGCTAAAGCTCTGCCCACTCTTCCCAGCAGTAAACTGGGCGCTTATGTGACAGGAAGCAGTCAGAGGGAGCAAACATGTTAAGAGAGATGTAATAGTGTAAGCCTTAAAAGATTTACATCTTTTCTCATGAAAATTTATCCTCAAAAAATGACATGGTGGTAGAATGACTGACCAAGTATTCCAAATTGAGGAAGAAGGAAATGCGGTATGTATCTTAGAAGAACTTCTATCAGAACAGACAATGGATTCATCAGGCAATTTCGCTTCTAATGTACTGCCTAGATCAATGAGGCTCCCCCTCTTGTCCTTATGTCCTGAGGTGGATCTTTTCACCAAATTAGTGACTGAAGGTCTTAAAAAACTGTTGGTAAAAAGAAAACAGAATAATTTAATCCCAGCACAAAGAATGAAAACATTATGGGACATCTCTTGAGAAAACGCAAGCCAAATGTGAGTTGGGGATGCACGTTCCCATATGATCGCTTCTTTACATTTTTGGTTAAGAATTCTTTATTTCTCTCGTGTTTTCACTTATATTGTAATATCTCATTATGAATTTGTGTAAATAACATGTTATTTAAATCCCATTCTCTGTGATAGTATTTTTTATCTTTCTTGTGTGTATAGAGCCTCTTTTTTATTGTATTTAACTTTTTGGATTGTTTTAATATTCATTAATAAAATGTATACATTTTTACCTTATATTTGTGTTGGCTCTGTTGGTAAGGTTGTGCATTGGTGTAACAAACACATTATTTTTAATATACTATTACACAGTTATGGAGTTCTTGATAGGATGTCCCAGCACAAAGACTAGCATTAAGAAAATTGGAATCTTATAAGTAAGTTGTAAACAAGCAAGCGGACAAGAGGGGGAACATTGTGATCTGACCTGTGGAAAGATATGAGAGAGATTCATCTTGTCATTTGAGATGCAAACAAATGTATCAAAGGACTTCATATAATTAAACAGTTTTTTGAGTAGTTAGAAAAAGCATATCATCAAGGAATTATACACATGGAGATTTCTGACGGTTTGGTTAAATATAGTCCCCACCCTATATTTTCTTCCAAAAATACATAAGAATCCCATTGCTCCGCCTGGCCGTCTAGATGTAGACAGGTAGAGAGAGTCCTGGGCTGACAGGTAACAGCAGAAACTTAGGCAACAGGAACACAGGTAGCAGGAACAGGAGACTACATAAAATAATACAACTACTATGTATTGAGAAGTAAAATATGGAACAGCTAATGAAAAAAGCGAAACAAATGTAACAATTTACTGTCTGGAAAACATCACGCCATTGTGAGAATTTTTAAATTTATGTTAAGATATAAAATGAATGATCTGATTAAATTAATTATATTTCCATGTAGAGACAGCACACTGTGTTCCAGGAAATACTGTAAATTTTTAACATTGATAGTTAATTTTTTTTTTGGAGACAGACAGTTTGTTAAGAAACTCGGCCAATATCAGTATAATATATCCAAAGTGCCTCAGAAAATAAACAGTCATAAAGAAGAGTTATCTGTGAAAGTGAAGTCATATGGGCTCACCACTATTCCATGAATCTGTAGTAGCACTCTCCAGCAGTCTAGTCTGAGCAGGACATCAGATGATGCAAAGCATTTGGAAAAAGTCAATTATCTGTCCCTACATGTTAAAAGCTAAACATTGTAGTGAGAAAACCCCTTTAACAGAATCCTTCCTCTACAACAGTAACTTAAGAACTACCTTGCCTAAAATTGCAGGCTCCTCACATAAGGATCTGCAGCCCCTCCCTTCTTTTTCCTAGGCACCCCTGGTTACTCTTGTTTTGTAGTAGTCCTCTGCGTCACCACCATCCAATCCAGTTAAGTTCCCACGTTGATACTGGTTGCTAAGCTATTGGCATTAGCAACTTTTATCAAAGCGGGACATATGGCCAGGGGCGTCACCCCGAACCTCAGATCGACGCTGACAGTCTCTTCAACTGTATGTGTGTCCTCTGGAGCATGAGCTCCCTGCCCCGCAGAGTGCTCTGGTGAGCCGCACACAAGCTTACGGCTCACCAGAGTACACAGGTCAGGTGGCAGGAGTGTCATCACGCTGCCTTCACGGCCTAATGACATCACGCCGCCTGTGCAGGAAGAATGAGAGCAGCGACAGCTTAAGGGAGCACGCTGAGTACTGTTAGTATTTTTATTTTTAATTAACTCATTGGACCTCTCTACCTGCTGGGGAACCTATAACCTGTCTATATACCTGCTGGATAACCTAAAACCTGCTATATACACCCACTGGGGTCCTATGACCTGCCTATATACCTACTGAGGGACCTATAACCTGCCTATATACCCACCTGGGGGACCTAGAACCTATATACCTACCCACTGGGGGAACATATAAACTATATATCCACCTACTGGGGACATATAACTTACTGGGGGATCCTATTACCTGTACTTGAGGACATATAGCTTACTAGGGAACACTATCACCTCCTTCGGGGGACATATTCCTAACGGCATTGTAAAGTCGCTAACAGTCGTTAAGCAAATTGTTAAGGCCTCAATTTTATTGATCAAAGCTTAGCAATCGACTCCGGGGCCTACTCTGTAGGCTGTATCCCTTCAGCAAGCTTAAAGCACCACTGTACACTTTTAAGGTGCACCATCATCACCATTACCAGTAGCATCTCTATATATACACATATACAGTATACATGTTAAATATAAATACATATAAGATTAAATTTAGGGTGGTCGCACATCCTGCAACATCCATATTTGTACACTCTCTGGGAGTCTCCCAGAAACAGGAACACAAAAAGGGCATGACTTCTGCAACCATGTTCCAGGATGACTTGGAATACAGTGCACAAAGCGAATAGAGGCTTTGGCTATATAACTTGTTTCTCTTTTTTCTGCCGCCTATCCCCATTTGAAAATAATTTTCTTCTTTTAGACAATCCCTTTAAGTATAAATAAGTTTCAGTGGCATGTTACATCACAGACAATCATACCAAGTAGGGAACCAGTTGTTGAAAAGTAGTGGTCCACAGCCATCGCCTGGGAATATGGTGGCCCAATCTGAAATTTTGCACCAGGGCCCATGAGTCTTAATCTATGCCACTGACTCCACTGATGAGACCCAAGAATCAACTCCACTGGTGAGCCCTAAAAATCAACTCATCACTGCTAGTCAGAGGGATCGGCATACACAGTTTGGAAGATGCTTTGAAACTAAAGAGTCTAATTGGAATTTACTCTATAGGATAAAACAATGTGTTACTCACTGTTATCAGCCATTTTAGACTGGAAAGAGGCTAATTAGTAGACTGGTGAATTAGTCAGAAGACTTGAGTTTAAAGGGATTCTCTTTTGATTAGCTACAGTGTCCATGTGCCATTGCCTTGACATCACCACTCAGAAGTAAGGCTCCGAGTAAAACACTCTAACCCCTTATCATTACATGATGTATTTATACGTCATGGTTCAGGTAAGGTTCAGTGAAGTGAGATAACTTAGTAATCCCGGCACATAAAAGGCTAAACACCTGCTGTTTAACACTTTAGACGCTGCAGCGATCATGACCACGGCATCTAGATGAATGAGAACTGGTGCGACGAGATCGTGGATTGATGTTCGATTAACATGGCAGCTAGAAGCATTGTGAAGGCTTACATCACCACCATTTCTAATGTATTATCACTTCCAGGCAGTTTATACAATGCAAAAGGGTTTAATCACAATTGTGCCTCCTATTGGTCAAGTATCCTAGTGGTCAAGTTCAAGTAAAAAACAAAAAATATGTTTAAAATAATAAAATGTTTAAAATGATAACAAATAAAACATCTTAAAAGTTAAGATTTGTCATTTTACAAATAAAAAAATTAAAATGAAACAGTTAAACTTAATTGGTATCCCTGTGTCTGTAGAAGTCCGATCTATTAAAATATAACTTCATTTATCCTGTACGATGAACAGTGCAGAAGAAAAAAATTCTAAATGTAAAATTTCTTTTAGTCATTTCATGTCCGCTAAAAATTAAATTAATGAAATTAATGAAAATAAAAAGTGATAAAAAAGTCGCATTTATCCCAAAATGGTGGCTAATAAAAAGTATACTTCTGCCCGCAAAAAAAATATCCTCACTCAGTTCCATAGGTGGAAAAACAAAAAAGACATTGGTTGCAAAAATGGCACAGTAATGCAAATTTAAGAAATATATATATATATATATATATAATGAAAACCCTATAAATTTAGTATTGGTATTATGGAATTGTATCAACCGTAGAATAGAAATAACACATAATTTATACCAAAGAGTGCTGAAAAAAAACAAAACATATAAAATCCAGCATTCGTACATAAAATTGGTATGCCTACAACTAAGAGCGAACATTGAGTGAAACCTGGTGCCGTTCTCTGCTTATTGTTTTTATACTACATTTTTATGGGAATTCAATAAACATTTTTCTATTTTATGGACAATTGCTGGCTCTTCTATGGATTGTACTACAGTGCCAGCATGTTCATATACTGTATACAGGTGCATTGTAATTCTACTATAACAACTCAGGCACCACCTTTAACTTGGTCTGGCTGTTCTAACTGTTATGCATCTAGTTTTGGCATCAAACATTCATAAATGTGTCTAACTCTACGAATGTGGTGTGAAATGCCCCCAGAATGCCCAAATCTTTGGTGCATTACAAAGTGTCAGGGTGGCACTGATTGCGCCAAAGTTTGGAGTGCGACTGTTCATACATCTATAGAACAAGACTACAACAGCTTTTTGGCGCAAAGTATGCCAGAATACTGGAGCAGACCCGTTCATACATGTCGCCTTTAGTCACCAAGTTTTCTCTATATGGTAATTATACAAAAAATTTAAAGTTATGTTATGATACGTCATATAATCTGAAAGTATACCATTGATTATGATCATGTCCACACTACATTGTACCCAAGTTAAGCAAAAAAAAATATATAGTGTGGCACCTCAATATTTCAGATTATAAATATCTAGTACCCCCCTAATAAGCAAATAGTAAAAATGTTCAGCAATTTTTGGTAGGAACATTTCATAACACTTAGGCATAGCAATTCTGTTAGCATGCCTGTCAATTTGCGCTGATAAGTACCAGCTGGGAATGGCAGAGGTGCAGTACACAGAAAGGAGTTGCAACCCTAAGATCTGAGCCTGCCAATAGGGAAGCCATTAGTAATTGGCCTACCCCTCATGAAAACACACAACTGTTTCAAACTTTAGTGCCTTGGCCAAAACGCTAGCGGATCTGACCCGCAGAAACATGCCTAGAATTGTGAGGAATCTTTTGCAGCATTGAAGACACCTTTCACCACTGCCCCTGTATTGGAAGTCCTGGAATACTAGTGCAGGTTCTTTGTGCAGACAGATGTATCCACGTATTTGATAGGAATACAGTGTACAGAAGTGTACATTACTAAATGTAATGGGTACCCTATTGTTTATGCTGTGTGCCATGGGGAATGTGCTGTTTAACAACTCTAAGCAGGACTGGCTGCCTAAGAGACAAGGATGGGGGCCAAGAGGGTATAAATTAGGTTGCAAGTAGGATACTTGTTCTGTTCTGTGAGTGAAGCAAACCTGGTTCTATATTGGTTAGGAACCAGGGTACATCTTATTTCCTCTTTGGTTCCGAGACCAGTAAAAAAAAAAGTTGAAGAAAATTGTGGAAGAAAGAATAGATCCAGCAGAGAAGTAGCAGGTAAAGAATTATGATGTAAAAGCGTCCCATGACTACCCCATGCCTGTTGATGCCTAATTTGCTTCTGACCAAGCTCAACACAATTATTGAAGAGAAAGATTGAGTTCCAGATCACCTGGGGTAAAAGGAAGCTCCTTGCTAGAATTGTCTGGATAATTTCGGACTAACATTTAAGGTGCTGCTCCTACTCCGGCTGTTCAGGAAGGAAGAATTGTTTATTTATTTGAATGTCTAGCTCTGTGTTATCT
This sequence comes from Phyllomedusa bahiana, assembly GCA_025379985.1. Lineage (NCBI taxonomy): Eukaryota > Metazoa > Chordata > Amphibia > Anura > Hylidae > Phyllomedusa > Phyllomedusa bahiana. Next base: position 78,764 of record JAODAL010014161.1, read on the forward strand.
AGCTTGGAGCAGAAAAGTTGTTTGTTTTGCACTCCACTCGGTCTCCTGCATTTATTGCTGCACCTAACATCAGAGACACCTCAACCACCATCATGGCAATGAAACTTACAGGTTCAGAGTGTGTCCCAGGGGAACACAGGAGCAACACCACAAACTCCTACACCTGCAGACCCCCTCTACCACTGTAACGTTCCCAGAGGAGCATGAGAGGTTGGTGCCAGCAGACATAAAGGGGACTGTCCACTGGACAGCCCTCTTATTGTCAAAAAATATTTTTTGCAAATGATATGTTATAGCTTAAGAGATTAAATATATGACATTGTTACATAGTATGTTAGACAGAAAAAAGACTGACATATAAATAGTTCATCCTATTGTGCTATAGTATTGATCCAGAAGAAGGCAATTGTTTTCATTTAGGGAAAAATTCCTTCCTAACTCCAATCTAGCAATCAGGATACATGGCTGGATCAATGACCCTTCTCCAGTATTCTAGTAATGATATCCTTTGTAAAATTAATAAAGGCCTGTAATAACTTAAAGGTGAATATACTGGTTCACTTGTAGATATTTGTAACTTTAGAATTTTTTTAAATTTTTGATTTGTAAAATAAAAAGGGGGTGTTTTTAACTTTTAATATTTTGTATTTTTTATGTTTAAAACTTTTAGAACTACTTGTACAATGTTCTGCCTTATATAGATAATGCAAAAAAGTGTACAAGGATGGCTTTTCTATTGCCTATGGCAGGGTATAATAGGAGTAGTAACATGATATACAGTATGTCTTATTTTCAACCGTACTACGTAACTATGTAACATGACAGCTAAAGAAGTCTTCATTCATATCAGAAGGAGAAGTTGGGGAACAAGCCAAGAAACGCAGCAGTATTTCTCATTCATTGAGATGCTGCAGGCTGTAAGTGTCACAGTATCTAATTAGTTAAACAGCTGGGATTGGTGCCATCTCCTATCCTGGCTGCTCATAACAGGTCCCAGATGTAAAGATCAGCTGTTACCTGATGCATATCTACAGTGTCGGACTGGGGTGCATAGGGCTCACAGGTGGAGTTGAATCTAGGGGCCCACCTGTCGAGCTATTTCAGGGTCCACCAGTGGAGCTTATTCTTTAAAATGTCTTTATTAAGCAATAAAAAGTTTAAGACATTCACAGCGTATGAAATACAACTTGCAGATTATCAAAAAGGTTCAGGTTTAGGTATGTTATATCCTTTACACTCTGTATTACCAATTTTCTACTTTATATAAAACAAAACAATAAAGAAGACAAAAAAGGAAAAGGATATGTGTCTATTAGAATCAGTCCGAGCCCCTATTTTGCGAACTCACGCCCACTCCTGATTGCTGAAGTCGCACTGCCAACAGATGCCAACATCGTGGGGCAAACCATCTGAACGCAGGCGACCCCGGAATGCATCGAATTAAACTGCCCTCCTTGTTAATATAACTAGGATTGCCAGTCTTGGCCTCTTCTTTGGCATTAGGCCATCTTAATGATGGAGAAGACATAAGCCGCTTGAACACGAGTACAGTATGCATCATTAGACTCAGACAAAACACAGACACATATCAACATATCAACATAACAACAAGTGCTCCATTCTCCGGGCCCACCCCCCAGCCCCAGTTTTTAACAGTAGGGTCACTCCATATAGCACCTGGTATCTGATATCTACATCTCGTCTTGTTGTGTAAGGTGGAGTTCATAATTGCCGAGTATCCAGTTAGGTGGCGGGTCAGAACTTCTCATCCTCAGAACAAATCAAAGCATTAGCTCCCCTAAAGTAGTGTCACACCTATTAGTACCTGTGTTTGAAACCATGTAGTAAAACTAAAGCATTCTCTGATGGCTCTCGTATTCTCTGTGGAAGCAAAGGAATAAAACTACCCCAGACTTGGAAAAACTTTTTGGCATGGGTCTCCTTTTTACCCGAGGCCTCTACCCAGTCCATTTTCAATATGTAGGACAGTTTGTCTAGAAACATCTTGAAAGGGGGTGTGGACTCGTGTATCCATGTGTTTAAGATAGTTTTAATACCTGCCGCGGAGATCATATATAGTAATTTCCTGCTTCCCGATTCACATGGAGTCGCCTGAACATCTATATGGCCAAATATTGCCCATAGGGGGTTGTTCGGGACATAGTTAGTTAGGTGCGTTCTTGTAAATGTCATCACCCGTTCCCAAAAGTCTTGAATTGCCGGGCAACTCCACAAGCAGTGAAATATATCTGCCTCCAGGGCACCACATCGGAAGCAGCCACTGCTTTCGAAAATGCCCATGTGGTGTCCCCTGACTGGGGTAATATAAGCCCTGTGATACAGTTGGAGGGACATCTCCCAGTATCTACTGGAAGTGAAGAATTTACGACTGTTAGCCAGTGCTGTAAGCAGAGTAGGGACCTCCAGACTAGGATCGTCTCTTACCCACTTCGCAAGTGCCATAGTTGATTCCGAGAAGTCAAGTGGCGCATGCAAAACCTTGTAGTAGTGAGTGGTCAATCCCTTTTCCGCAGTACTTTTAAGTAAGAGTTTACGCATCGACGGATCCCATTCCCTTTGCGCAAAGTATGGGAGGAGCGTCGAAACATAGCTGCGAGCGCTTAGATAAGGGAAAAAGGAAACCCCAGCCTCTGGGTATTTAGCCCTCAATTCCTCTAATTGCAAGACCTTATGCGTTTTTACATCAATTAGATCATAAATCGACAAAATACCTCCCTTCCTCCACCTGTAGAATTCTGTATGCGACGCCCCCCTTCTGAAAGTCTGGATTGCCTATTAGTGTACGAAGCGTAGAGGCATGGGGATGCAATCCTAAGAGTCTCCTCATTTTTTGCCAGCCCCGCCACGTTGAAAAGACAAGCGGGTTAGCCCTAATTAATTCTGGGATTTGGTGTAAGGGCTGATGTATGAAATTTGCTAGTGAGACTTTCCCTAAAAATGATTGTTCCACCTCGGTGTCTGTGTATACTGAGGTTTTTTGCAGCCAATCCGCTGCCATTCGGATCAGCACGGCCACATTATATGCCCGAATGTTCGGAAAGTTAATGCCCCCGTTGTCCCTGGGCTGCTGCAAAATTACCAGCGGAATCCGAGGTCTTTTACCACCCCAAATAAATCGGCGTAAGAGTGCATTCATGCATGTCTCATCTTTGCGCCTGACATAGAGCGGAAGGGAGTGCAGAAGATACAGTAACTTGGGAAATTCTACTAATTTGATAATGTTTCCCCTACCCACATAAGACAATGGCAATTGTCTCCATGCGTGCAATCTTAATTCTAGCGAGGCTATATAAGGCGTGATGTTATCTTTGTACAGACTGGCAGGAAGTCTCGGTATCGATACTCCCAAGTAGGGTATCTTAGCAGTACACCAATTGAACGGGTAACATGATGTCCACGTAGGTTTTGCTGGCCCTTTGAGTATCATAGCATTTGTTTTGTCCATGTTGATACAGTATCCCGAAAGGGATCCTGCGTCTCGCAACCCCCGTAGCACTTCCTTTAAATTGTGCCGTGGATTTTTCAAAATCACTAACACATCATCCGCAAAAGCCACTATATCCAAGATCGGGGAATCCCTTCCCTCCACCTGCACTCTCAACTTTGCGGGGTCCATGAGTTGGAACCTTATTGCCTGCTCATGGAGATACCTGCAGACTGGGGTAAACAACTTTCTTTTTTGGGCCACAGTCGCAGAGAAGTCTTGAAATAACAGAATTCTGTTGCCATCTATAGAGAGGGTGTCACGCCTCCTATAAGCCCTCAGCACCTGCTCCTTAATTGCCCAATTGAGGTATTTAGCTATCACCGGGCGTGGTCTTGCATTCCTCTCCCCTTCCTGCCTCTGTGGTCCTAGCCTGTGAGCTCGTTCAATAACGTACTTATCTGTGGGAACGTCAATTTCCAAGGCTTTGGGGAGTTTGTCGGTAAGAAAGGTAATCAAGGAGTCACCCGTGATGGCCTCTGGAATCCCCACAAAGCGGAGGTTATTCCTCCTGCTGCGATTCTCCAGATCTTCGATCCGGTCTCTCAGAATCGCCTCAGTTTCCCTTGCCTGTGCTAGGGATTGTTCCACGTTGGAGGTGGTAACTTCGCAAGAAGTCACCTTGTGTTCAAGCTCCACTATTTTCTGTGTGTTGGCTGTGATCATTGTTAGCGCAGAATTAATTGAAGTATGTAGAACTTCAAAGCGTTTGTCCATCATGGGCATCATCATTCTGGAGACCTCTTGAGCTATAGCGGCAAGGGTTAACGGCTCATTACCCTGTGGGGGCCCCAGCGAACCCGATGGAGATGTCTGGGTGGAAGTCGCCCCGTCTCTCAAGAATGGTCCTGGAGAGGCAGAGCCCTCCATTTCAGCCCTTGGGGGTGTGCCCTGAGTCTTGTTGAGGGCCCCGGCAGACTCCGCCACCAACAGCCTCCTCCTCTGCTCTCCCCACCCGTCTATCAGTACCTCACCAGACACCGGGCTTCTACTGCTGTGGGATCAGTCACGGCCTCTCCTCCTTCTATCCCGGGCGTTGGTGGTTACTCGCGGCTCCAGCCAGCGATCCCGATTTGCGGAGCACACTCGTCTCCTCGACCCTCTGGGGATTTTTCCTTCTCTGGCCCTCTAGACTGGGTGTCAGTTGGCATTAGAGGCAGAATAGATGACATAAATGCCCCAAAAGCAGCAATTTCAGGCTCAGAAGCAGGAGCTCTTCTAAAACGCGGCTACACTTGGTACCCCCTCCCCCGGAACGAGCGTGGAGCTTATTCTAAGACCCACCCTACAGCTATTGTAAATGACTGTAGATGCCACCTATACTCTGCTTCTTGCTTTTTCCCTCTCTTACTCTGCTTTTTTGCCTTTTCTATGGATATACTGTATATGGAGTTAAAAAAGAACTCCAGGTCTACCATGCTCAAGACCCCATCTATGGGCCAGTCTGAGCCTGCATATCTATCAGTCACAGAGAATGATCCCACTCTAATTCACCTTACTGACGTTATGAATGACCTGTATGTCAATAAGTGATTAAACATTTTTCACCCTTAAAAAACGTGCAGCCAATACCTGCATCATAAAACCGAGGCATGTCAAAGTCAAACATGTGGTTTTGGCATATCCCACAACCACTATCTGTAGACCCAGGCTATGAAAGAACAGTTAGAAAGCTGGGTCTACCTGCTGCAATAGGGTGTATCCCAATAAAGGGCAGCTGTATTGTTAACCAGTTCCTGAGTTTACTCCCCTTCCTAAACAAAATCTCATGTTAATTTTCTTTAGTACATGTGGGTTTAAACGCTATACCACCTTCTCACACTCGGCTATTTTACTGATTTTTTTGCCTTTTTTTCTTGACACTTTGTTGCTTTGCATTCATATAAATTGTACATTAGATTTGTTTTCTTTAACAATCAGAGGAAATAGTACCCCATAGACCACAATAGAAAATCCGTGCTGTAATGTACATAGCACAGATTTTTTCCGGTTGGTTTTGAAATACGTTGAATTCCAGTGGAGTTTAAACCATACTTTATCTTCTGTCAGATTCCAGTACAGTCAATGTATTAGGCCAATAAGAAAACGGACCTAGATTTTTTTCACAAACCCACGCGAAAAAACAAGGTGCAGAGATGTTAAAATGCCGTTGGATTTTGGACTGTATTTTAACATGTGCTGTTTAGACATAGTCAAAGTGCCATGTGACCGCGGGCACCAGGAAGTCAGAAGGCTTTCTGTCTATCTTTCTATATAGTGCTTGTTGAATGCTGTGTACACACAAACGACTTAAAAAAATTCTAATAGAATTCTTATCCATAGAAATTCTACTTTCTTGTCATAAATCATCATAAACATGACTAAGCAAACCTTCAATACCACAAAACTAGAGATATTAAAATATTATGACTCAAAACTGCTTTTAGAAAACCATTTTTGGCTAGACTTACCAGCAATCAAATTTTGATCTTAAGGCTGACAGCTAAAAACTTATATTTCACCTATATTTGAACACAGTGAAGTGAAGTTTGATGGCAAATCAGATAAATGTGGGTTTTATTAAACAACCTCACATTACTTTCAGTAAAAGTAGTGTTGATCTGTTTTGCAGATAAACGACTATCCTGCAGAAAAGTGTACAATAAGTAAATAAGTGTCACTGATAATTTTGTCTTTCGTGTACCAGTATTTCAGTGAGATACAGATCATTTCCTTATGTCACATATTTTCTTTTTTTAGTTCACCTAAGCATTTGTTGTAGTTTACTAATATTTGGTTCACTATTAATGCAGAACCACTTTTGTATGTGCCGCATCAGATTGTAACACTGAGGGGAACCAAATGCTTGTCACATGCCAAATGGCAATAGTAGTGTGCCATGTGGGCAAGTTACCGTAAGGCAAAACCAAGCATGTGTAGTCGCAAATTACTATGGATTTTTCCTGCACAGGAAATGTTGCATGTAGTGACTTACCAGTTTCTGAGAAACAGATATGAGTTTCTGCCTTTTTGTCTGCTTTGTTATTTTTGTGTGAAGCCCAATAAATTTTACTTTTGGCATCCTTTTTGATGCAAGATCATTAAAGGGGTGTTATCGTTTGAGCTGCTCGTGCTGTTCAGCTAATTTTCTCAGATTGAGTTTGAAATCCAGGGGCGAGTCTCTCCTCTCAGCAGGCGTGTCTCTTCTCCCAGGAGGCGTGTCTCCCCTCACTGAAGAACTGTGACATCATAATTTTGTTTGAAGCAGGGGATGCAGAAGGTTGTCTGGATATAACAGCTCTGTAGCCTCCTGCATGCTTATGTCTGCAGCCTTAAGGCTCCAAACTCCAGCAAGCACCTGTCATATGTCTTAGTTTACACACAACTGAAAGCCAGCAGCTGTTCCTTCTAGTGGTGTTCATCCAAATTGTACTGACAACAGGCAGAGATCTTTACTCAACTACAAATGTCGGCTTCAAGTAAAGATCTCTGCCTGTTGTCCGTGACATGTGAGTGAAAACAATGGGGAGAGAAGCAAATCAGCTTTGAGAGAAGGCCCTGCTCAGCTTGTAACTGACGGGCTGGTGGTGCAGAGGTAGAGCAGTGAGCAATGATTGATAGTGTTGTGTTTACAACGAAGGGGTTTGGAGTTCTTGTCCCTCACAGGGTATATTTCCCCCCCCCCCCCCCCTAAATTCTACACATAAGTAGAGAGACCTAATGTATATATGTCAATCTCTATAATGATATATATACACATGCATAGCTCCCCTATATCATGTCTCATCCCCAGAGTATATGCATTGTATCACATATGTTTGAAGTGCTTGATGTGACTGCAAGGATAGGACACTATATAGGGGAGCTTTGTGTGTGTATATGAATAAAATTATAGATGTCTACACATATATTTTCATATCTTTACATATGTGTAAAAATTTTAAAGAAAAAAAAAAAACCTGATGGGGCTTGAACTCCCAACCTCTGTCTTGCAGGGCTAAACACCTAAGCACTGTACTATACAAGCAGCTTATGCAGACACAGTGTTGAATCCTTATGTTATACACTATAGGTGATGACGTCATAAGGAAGCAGGGCTTGCATTCGATCTGAGGAACAGAACGCCTTCTTTTCCAAGTAGCAGCTTAAGGACTGGATCTGTGAGGAGGTGAAACAACCTCTTGGCAAAAGCCCCTTAAACAGCCAGTAATTGCCCAGAACATTGGCCCTAAAGCTGGGAGATGTACATAGAGGCAGCAGACCTTGTTTTCACTATCGATTTTAACAGCTCAGAGGGGAGTAAACACAGAGTGTGCAGGCAGCCAATCACAGCGCAAGGGGCGTGGCCGGGGCATTTCCTGTCTAGGGGCGTATCCCAACAGGCTGAATGAAATGTCAGCGAGCCAATCACAGTGCAGGGGGCATGTCTAGGGTGCGAGAATCGACCAGGGGGCGTTCTGACCAGCAACAGCAGAAATAGAAGACAGATTTACAGAGATGCTCATATCTGCTAAACCAAGTGACAGAGGTAATGCAACCCAATTAAAAAAGTGCTTATTTTTACTGTCCCCATAATCTGAGACATGATCTGTGTAACCTAAAACCCCTTTAACCTTTTCAACAGAATATAGGGCAATTCTACATTTTAACTTAGGACATGTCCATTCTAGAACAAATTTGAAAATTTTCTGTATGCTGAGCTCTTTTAGGGTGACTCCACACATGGGGTGACATGTATGTACGGGGCTGCGCCAATATTTGGGTGTCCTTTCAACCCAAAAACTGTCACAGCCCTGTTCTCTAGATGTATGAGTAGGCGCACCCCAAAATTTGGCGTATTTTGCAGCCCCGCAGCACTTTGTAATGTGCCTAAGATATGGGGGTGTTGTGGAGGTGTGTTGCACCACAACCGTATGATTCTACACATTGATGACTGGAGGATGGTAAAACTAGGCGCATTACTGCGGGAATAGCAAGACCAAGTTAAAAGTGGTCAACCTGAACCTGAGCTGTCGTAGTTGAACTACAATCTAGCTGTATGTATGACCCACATTAGAACAGGTTCGTACATTCTGGTGCATTCTACATTGCTTTAAAGCCATTTAGAATTGGCCTACTTGCACCTAGATCATAAATGTTGCCCATGGTGTTTTAAGGAAAAATGTTACATGTTTTACTGTATTTTAGCTGCTAATTTTTTGGTAGGTTTTTTTTCCAGATGTTTGCTGTCGGTCAATATGTTATGAAACACACCATGAACAGTACATTTTTTGTGGCATTTTTTTGGTCCAACATTTTGTCAAACACAGTGTGCTGTAGCATTCAGCCGTTTTCTATAGGAAAAGGCAAGAAAAAATGTCACAAAAAAGAAAAACTGTGTGAAAGAAGTCTCAGGGTTTTTACCCTAAGGAATCCACAATAAATCGTTTATTTTACATATTTCAGGGTTCCATAACACTATTTACCCTGCTTCAATGAAAGCATGAGCTGTGTTCCAAGCTCACACCTGTAAAAGTGTTGGCCTTTTTCAATAAATACATATAACATAACAAATATATCCAATTGCCACAGTAATGTTGTAACTGCCCTTCTGATATGAGACCCAGCCTTCTCTAGTTACACCCTTACAGAATGTATTTGGACAGTGTATGACTTATTATGAATAGTGATGAGCGATTATGTTGACTATCGTCATCGTTTCGATAGTCGATATCGGCAGTTATCTAGACGATTTTCGATAGTCGATAACCGATTATCGCCGATGACCATTAAAGTCTATGGGAGAGGAACAACACCTTCATTATTACACCCAAACAGGGCTGGAGAAGCTGGAATTAACATCCACAACAGTCAAATGGATACGTGCTACATCTTAGGCAACACACTTAGGTTATAAAAGCCACAGAAAAAAAGTCACAGACCATTCACTATCCCTGTCTTGTACCACAGCCTGACCCTTAAACCTGCATCACCCACAAATTAAAAAGTGCCAGAAGGCAGTATGATTTGAACCATCATTTTACTTGAACTGGACATTGAATATCCCTGTCCTGGAACGCAGCATGAGCCCCAAACCTGCTGAGCACTATTCTCTGTAGTATAGGCTATGTGTACAGTTTGGCGGTGTCAGGCTCCTGTGCTGAGCACTATTCTCTGTAGTATAGAGCTATGTGTACAGTTTGGCGGTGTCAG